>JAECUM010002733.1:0-134850 GCA_016617855.1 Megalonaias nervosa | reverse complement strand
AACTGTAGAGCGCCACCAAATCTTACGAAAATTACGCTTCAAATACGGGCTTTTGGCATACAAGCAAAAACTACGGGAAAATGATCATTGCCGAAAAATCCGGATAATTTGGATTCATCCGTGTTCGATATGGATCCGGGTTTCATATTAGAATTAGTAAAATTAGCGAGGGAACCAGACTAACTTTACAGCAGCACCACAGAAGTTTTAAACTGCACCTATTTGTACATGCGAGGCGTCTGCATGATCACACTGTTGATTATAGAATTTTTTAAAAATGCCGTCCAGAAAGTGATGCATGTTTAAGACGAAAGGGAAAAGAAGCTTCTAAAAAAGTGTTAATAATCAACACAGAAGAATAAAAAGGAGTATTCATTTTCTTGTCAATAAAAGCTGGAAAGGAAACAATTACGTTTATTGGACATCACGTACCAATCTGAGTATGTCCCGTGGCGGGAGATATGACTGCCGTCGTCATATGAAATGGAAAAAGAATTTCCAAGAATTACGTCAAGTTGAGAGATAGCACCAAACCATTGAGTTGCATAGGGTTTGAAACTAAACTTTGGGCAACTGTACTAGTGGTAAATAAGGTCTACGCGTACTTTACAAACTTTTCAGTTGAATATACTGTTTATCGTCGCTGCGTCGAACTTTTACTTACGTTTTCCAGCTTTACAATAGCAGTTATTGATATTTTGTTACACCTTACCGAAAACTGGTCAATCTTACGGAGAAATATCAACTGCCTTACTGAAACGGACACGTCAGGGTTGGCAGGTCTGCCATAGAATGTCTTTTTCACCATATCACAACAATCCGGTTTTCTTTTTTTTTTTTTTGAAAAAAAAAAAACAAACTTACTTGCAAATGTTGATTGCCATTTTAATGGTAGATTTTTTTCTGTTGGTCTTTCATTTCTAATCGCATTTGGGTTATAATCATAATCAATCCGAATATTTCCATGATGCGCGCATATATATATATATATATATATATATATATATATATATATATATATATATATAGGCGCTATTTATAGAAGAGGCGCATAAAGGTAAGTGACTATTAACAACAACAACACGCTGATTATATGTTATTACTTGACTAACGCATTCCGAAAGTGAAGGAAAGATGATAAGAAATAACGATTAGCATATTTTTTGTTTTCATTATTTTATTTTATTTTATTTTTTATTTTTTTATTTTGGTTACCCTAATCATTAGAAATAGCAATTATTATTTGAATTGGTTTTGCAGACCATATTTTCTACTCTTGTATGCATTGCAATTTTGAACTCTGATCAGCATGCTCTGAATATGAGATGCCGGTATGAATCACACCCATACACACTATGAAAGTAATTAAATTATTTTTGAACCCAGTTTGCACGTAATATTCCTTAGAATCATTGTTCATTATCTTCCATTTGATGAATTACTTGAGTACATATCCTCAAAGTATCATCTGCAGTAGAAAAAAACTGAAGACCATATCTTGGTTTTCAGCAGACACGGAGAAAACAATTGCAAATAGTTTTCAAATAAATATTTATTTAACAAAGGGATAATATTATACAGTTGTTAATTTGAATTTGCAGTTAATGCAACGACATATACAAACTATGGTAAGGGAGAATTGAGTTTTGGGGATATATTTTCCGCTACTCAAAGGAAACTCGCAAAGCCACGTGCTATCTACATATTGTAATATGCCTTGCAGGTTTCTAATACGATTCCCAGTCTGCCTCCAGTCGTCGCAGAGTGAAAAATGTGGGAGCCAAGTCATGGTAGATGAGAAGGTGAGTCGGTGACTGCCTGCAGTCACCACAGATTTGTCTGGTGTAGTTAAATCCGTCTACTCCACCATCGAGATGAAGCAGCGAAGTGGAAGGAGACTACCCACCGTCCACGGATTAATCTGGCCCAGCTAACAACCGAGCTACTCTCCCACTGGAAATTGGTGAGAGGGCAGGTTACGAATTAGGAGGATGTGATGCAACGAGTAATGATCTCATGCCTAAAATAGCCTGCGTCGCACGACTCGGGTCACAATTATTGCTTCCGGTTCACCTCAGTCTATTTTTAGAGTATTTTTTTCATCGATCATTTTAGCGGTGATACACGAGTTAGATTTATGCATTCTTGGTATTAATTTAAAGGTTATTGTTTATTCTTTAAAATTTGAGCATTATGGCGTTGTTGTCTGTGCATTTCGGCGACAGTACACAGTGAGTAATGAGGCACTGATGCTGATCCAGAAGTGAAATATGTGACCGGTACTTTATTTACAGTCCAGCCTCTCAAAAATGCAGGATAACCAATGACAAGAACTTCACCATAAATTCATCTTTAAAGATATTTTATAATAAGATATGATTTATTATGATTTGGGCACAGTGGAAAGTTCCGTACTGAGAATTAATGTAGAGACTATATAAGAAAAATAATTTTTACCAGAGTCCTGATAGTTTCTTAAACCCTACGGACAAACTTTGTAACATGGAGGATAAGCTTCAATATGTAGAGTTAACTGAGGTGGCAGAGGATAGTTTGGTAAATTGGCACCTGTCAAATTTCTTAACTCAAGGGTATGGTATGATTTTTCATATATTATTGTTTAATAATTAAAGATATTGATACACTTGTGAACTATGTGTTTTGGGCTTGTGTTGTTCTAGAAACTGATGTGATGATGTGAGACATGTACAAAAAAACTCCCATACTTCGCAGTATGTAGACCGTTAAATACCAATAGTCAGCTAGGAAGAAAAGCTAGCCACCAATAGCAGTAGACACGTGGGGTCTAGGTAAGTAGAACGTCTCAAAAACTGCCTGAAGATGATGTTCCCGGGTAGAAATTACCTTAGTGCCTACCAGAATGTCACTCAGCTTTACAACTGTAAGAATGGTTATAGTTCCATCTTCGTGAAAGAGCAAATCAAAGTAAATTTATATTCTTTATTTCAGTGGTTAAGGCTATACTATAATATATATACAAAAGAGATCATTATATCGGAGCGTAATGCGCTTTTTATATTATAAATGTTAGACATTAAGCACAGGTCTTGCCTAAATGGAATAGACTTTGAAATTAAATTAAACTATAGAATTTGTCGGAAGATGGACGGCACACCAACATTTATCTCAATTTTGTTTCTCTAATATGTTGGTATTTTGTAATTCAAAGTGTTCGTAATGAATTATGAGGCATTATCATGGATCGATCATTTTCATGAGGGAAAGGAGCTCAAAAAAATTGACCCGCAAATTGCTTTAAAAAAAAGGATTCTTGCTGTATTATTTTGCACAAAAAAATACGTTTTAGAGCCATTATATTACTTGAAAATAACTGTACTGCGGTATACAAAATATTCCACTTCGAAAGAAAAGCTCAGACCTATTCTATCCCTTCCCAAAATATAAATGGTGGGTCCCAAAGAATTGCCGTACCGAAAACATTTCGAAGCAACGGCCATTATGGAGCTTAACGTTAGCATCTATAGAGCTGCTCTATATTTTTTGCAAATCAAATTTTAAATGAATTGATTGATTGCCTGCATCAACTCTGGTACACAGGTATCTTTATCCCTGAGTGAACATCAACTTTAATAAGAAATTCCAGATAGTCTCATTAAAATCCATAGGCAGGTTACGAATTCACCTTCTTGCGCTAAGCTGAATTTGATATTTACCCGCAAGATCTGTCATACACTGCCATATTGCTTCCAGACAAACAGACCAAATTTGGAGTGTCAACAATGTGATGCATACGCTGAACTATACCTTATACTCAACGAACTTCGTTGCCCTGCTCACGTCAGAGTGTACAAAATAACACTCAAAGATAAAATATAAACCTGATTAAATAGATAAAACAAATAAAGACTTACTTTACAGTCTTTAAGTCCTCGGTTTTGGGGACATTAGTGATTTGTTGGCTAAGAAGATAATTCTTTTCGTGTTCGGTCTACTAAAAAAAACAGTAAGTAAAAGAAAAACATTAAAACCACCCAGATCATGGACGTAATTTGCATCCTCTGTTTCCATTCCTGATTTCAGTAAAACTGTATTGTCCGTTTTGCGAAATGTTTTAGCCCTATATTATCCTCTTGTTTATTCTCATTCGTATTTCATATATTTCGCATGTCTCTTATTTGTCTATCTTTACTTGCATTCATTTATAGTTCCTTAGTTCGTTTGTTCATTCTTTCATTCATCTTATTCTTATGGATAATTATAAACTTATATGCATCTACCTATGTGTGTTCGTCCGATCTATTGTGCATTGATTTTAATTATAAGACCAACTGGTGAGATCAAAAACAAAATGAATGGCAATCTGAATACTAATCAGTCTAAAGAAAACAATCGTCAGAAAAATATGATGGCACATAGTTATAATTCAATTAATACAGTCATGGGGAATGGATTCCTGAAGAGCGTGTGATTTTTATACATGTATATCGAAGAAATAAGCACGATTTAAAACTTTCCATGCATTCACTTTTCAGACATTAGAAAGATTGCTCCTGTCAAAATTGGGATGAAAAGACAACTCAGTCAACCAGTCTATGTATTACAAAGAATACAAGGTATTACAGATAAAAGGATTGAAGCGGGACGATCGTAAAGGTGATATTGCTTCCGAGAGCTTTTTATAACTTCTGTTCCAGGAATAATTTATTATTAGTTCATGACGAACATCGTGCAATTATAAAATTTACCAATATATTTAAAGAAAAATTATCAAGATAAATGTTGTTGTGCATCGTCCATCTTTAGAAAAAATATATAGCTTGATTTCATCTCCACGCCCACAGTTTCTGTACCATTTACTAGCATGAGGTCATTGCGCGTTGAGTCATATCATAATTTATACCCTATTCGTAAGTAATCCAAGCTGCACATTGTTTGCTATTAGCCTTATGAACTGATTTATTTATGCAAATACAGTTTCGATCATTTCTATACTATGTACCTCTATAAATACAAACACGCATAATCACTGATAATATTAATATAAAGGTTATTTGGCAACTTTCCATGTTCTAGCGTAAGCATGGATAATCGTTGTATATATGGCCGCCTTTGTGGCCTTCTTCTTGGAAAAACGGTGTGAGACATAAATGGAGTAAATATATTGTTTTTGGGTTTTTTTAATTTAGAAGGTAAGGTACAGCTAACGGTGATTTACTATGAACAAGTAATCTCTGGTGAAATCATAAAATCAATGCGCAAGTGGGCAATTGCCATCCATTCACCATGTGTTCACAGTGTTATGCCAGTAACACGTTTCAGCTGTATAACGCCGAAACATTTGTGAAGCTATTGGTCTGCCTGCGATTTAATATTATGACCGAGTCCGGCTTTGAATGTTTGCACCATTTCGACATTATCTATAAAATATTGTTTCTTAATGTGGAACTAAAGTTCGCTCATGTTCAGTGTAGAGTCTATTCAGGCGTCAGAGATAAAAAGAAATGTTTTTATTTTGTTACTACTGTCATTCTCTCTCACTCTCTCTCTCTCTCTCTCTCTCTCTCTCTCTCTCTCTCTCTCTGTATACGTTTGATCATTCTACCTGTATATTTGACCTACTATATATATATATTTGTTTGTTTCTGTACATAAATGTATACGTGCGTGCGCGTGTGCGCACATACATACATAGAGGACCGCTCCGGTTGCCTAAATTGTTAGAGCGTCCGCCTCTGATGCGGGTGGTCGCGTGTTCGAACTCCGGTTGAATCATACCAAAGACTTATAAAAATGGTGGTAGCAGCTGCCTCGCTTGGCGCTCAGCATTAAGAGGTTAGTGTTAGGACTGGTTGGCCTGATGTCAGGATAATGTGACTGGGTGGGAATGATACATGTCTGCGGCATGATGCCCAAGTGCTAGACATCACTATAAACTGCCACACTGAGATCGTAGCGATATGACTGGAAAATTGTTAAAGCTACGTTGCTACGTTAAAAATCCAAATTACACACACACACACACAAACACACACACACACACACACATGCATACATACTGTTACCTTGAGAATATTAATAGATCGCTCCAGTGGACTAGTGTTAGAGCGTCCACCTCGGATGTGGGATGTCACGGGTTCGAACCACGGCCGAGTCATACAGAAAGACTTATAAAATGGTACTAACAGCTGCCTCGCTAGGCGCTCGGCATTAAGAGGTTAGTGTTAGGACTGGTTGGCCTGGTGTCAGGATAATGTGATTTGGTGGGACATCATGCTACTTGACTGCGGCATGATGCCATAGTGCTAGACATCACTATCAACTGCCTCACTGCAGACATCGTAGCGATATGACTGAAAAATTGTTAAAGCTACGTTAAAAATCCAAAACACGCAAACACACACACACACACACACACACACACACACACTGAGAATAAGATAACTATCAGTAATGGAAAAAGAGGATCCCCTAGTCATACATACACCAAGACTGGGGAAAGAAATGTCATAAATAATTACTTGTGTCGCTGTTATAAACTCTGCGTTCCTACTCCGCGGTCTCTATCACTGGAAGGTTTATTTTATCTTAACACAGGCCTACACTGTGTATACTCGAGGGATTGGTTTATTATATCTTAATACAGGTGGCCTACACTATGTACACTCGAGGAATCTGGCTTATTCTATCTTAACATAGGTCTACACTAGGTACACTCGAAGGTTTGGTTTAATCTATCTTAATTCAGGTCTACACTATGTACACTTGGTGAAGTGAGCATTCTTTCTCGTGACTATAAATCAACTTCTTATAATGAACCACATCTGTCTAAAATGTAACTTTTTTTTCCTTTTAAACGTCTGTGTCTCACGATATCAAGCCGATCATCAGAGACGCAAAACACTATTTTGATTTGGTTGGTCTTTGCAAGATATTGTACCTGATGGTTTTATTTGCTTTTTGCGTGCAATGAGAGTAAAATGTCAAGCCTAATGAAAGGAAACGGCAGCCGACCCGGTTTGCTCTGGGAATTGAACCCGGTATTCCCGACTAGCAATCCAACATGCTAATCACGGACATACCGCGCCTCTGTCAAGAACAATTTTCTGTGTGTATTAGATGTGGATCAGAACATTTCTGGTTAGGCTTGAATAAGCTTGTTTTAAGGAATTTTGCATAGTGGCTAAAGTTAGCATTCGAACTTGACAATGTAATGAAAACATCATATTCACTTCGAGGGGTAATCAAATAATTTCAGTTTGATACTTTTGATTTTACAAACTCGATTACAGATTCTACATCAGGTTTTTTCATCATCAGTTATGTATTTGTTTCCATTTTCCATGCTAGTAAACACAAATTCAATAATAGTAGATTTATCATCGGATTGTGAATAGCATGTTGGTATATATATATATATATATATATATATATATATATATATATATATATATATATATATATATATATCCGTCTAAACCTTGACCCTGATGTCATATAGTTACCCTAAATCAGTTAACATGTATCATGTGTACTCATACGAATCTATGTTAAAGACTTTTGGTCAAAACATGCCGCTATAATTGTTATTTATGTATATCAAGCCTATGACTCTCCTGCCAGACACCTCATGGGATCGGTCCAAAGACCATACCTCTCTTGCAGGTGGTCGCAACATGGGCAATAAATAGGTTACTGAATTTACACTCATGGGTTTTACAAGAAGAATTTACGGACAGACGGATGGTATCGCAATACCACAAACAATTTATTTAAATAAGGGTTATATGATTATGATTAAAGTATTAAACTTAAAGGAACGCATATGTCATAATAACTAATTCTGCTGATTGGCAAACATAAAAGACAAGCATATACAGTAAGGGTGTACTGTTTATAGTTTCATTATTAAGTTAAAATAGATATCATTTCAATTATTAATCCATATTTGTCCATGCTGTTGCGCACCTTTCCTTCTGTTATCATAGCTGTCGCAAGAGGAATCGCATTTAGCGAGTGTTCATTATTTTTCGGTTTTACCTACAAGGTGAATTTAAAAAAGAAACATTTAAGAATAATAAAATGGGTACAACGTACCTGGGTTCTTCCGTTATTTGTGTCAAATATCCTCATGCAGTCCTAAGTCGAACCTATGAAGAAGGAAACATTGTATTATTTACCAACTATACTCAATTACAAGTCTGATCCACATGCAAAATTCATAGATCCAGATTTGCCGTAATATAAATAACGGCAGATCTGGATATGTGCAGTTTTGTTCGGTTTAATAAGTAAAACAAACAATTTCAACCCAAATCTGCCATCCCATAATGCGACAGCAGATCATGGTCTAATGTTGCAGCTGGACTCTATTTATAGGCCAGTAAATATGATAGTCGATATTCATCTTTAAGAAGAGAAGATAGGACGTAATTAAGAAATTTATATCACTAAACGTTTATTCAAGTTAAATTTGCAAACGTCTTAAAATGTACTTTCATGAATCGATATATTCCAACAAATTTCAAAGTAAAACACCGCAAATGCAAAGGTTGTCTGTGCTAATTTCACGCAATAATCTCCGTTTGCCCAATTAAAAATCTCTTTGGTCAGGTCAAATCCAGAGGTCTTATTTGACTAATATTTGCATAGAATATACCCACATGTATGTAATTCCCTACTTCTCTGAAATGATGTTTGCTACCTTTACAGACAAGCTAATGTCGTATTACAGTATTTTGTTCCATCATTCTCGTCCAAGGACAAATCGAAACATTAATCTCACTGTGAATTACGGACTTGAAATCAAACGAGAAAGGCAGATGGTATTTTCTACAATTTGCCCCTTATAAAATTACAGTTTGATTTAAGACAGTGAAGTAAATAATAACGACATCTTTATGAATTAACAATCTAGAATTATCACTTCTGCTGCACCATGTTCATTTATATTCATGTATAAGCATAACATTGTCAAAGCATTATGTATTTTTAAAAAAAAGCTACACATGATTACACAGTATACACTTCGTACTTGCAGTCTAAGTATAACTGAAATGCTTTGCATCTCTGAGTTGTACACATCACTTTATTCTGTGTCGACTGTACTGTATTCTCCATTTTATCTGTCAATTTCGTGCGCGTGTCTCGAGCTTTAAAACGTCAGTCATTACAGATGACCAGTGAGGTGATTTCTGGTTTGATGTTGAAAACAGTTGCTAAGTCATGAATCTTAAACTATCAAAGTTGATAGAAATTGTTGTTTGTTTGCTATAGAATGGAAAATGTCATTAGCTTATTAAGAAAGTCGAACGTTTCGACCGGCATCAAAGACGGCCACTCAAATTGAACTGTTCGAAATAGAACTTACTCTATTACTCTATCTCACTAACACACTACAAAATCAAACAACACCGTAAACTTGTTCTCAATAGAGTGTGTTATACAACTCGAGAAACGTTTTATACTCTAGACAGTCACATGGAAGAAACACAGTAAGTAACAGTAAGTTTACGACTCTAATGGAAATAAGTGTCAGCCCGAAGGAATCTTAAAATGGGTATGTTGCACACACACACACACACACACACACACACACACACACACGTGCAATAAACTGACAACGAACAGTGCAATACTAGTTTTTAAACAGAGACAAGACAACCAAAAACACAGAAAAATCGTTCAGGTTACAAAACTTTACATAACTATTTCTACAGGAATAAAAGCTTGAAATTATTTGTTTCAACAAGTTTACTTCAACTTGATGCTGATACTGAAAAATATTTTATATTGACCTAGTAATTGATGATCCATATCACCATCTATTTTTTTATGTAAATTTATGTAAACGCAAATTATATCGCGGATATTGCGTTGTTATAGTAGTAATTGTAGGTTAGTGGGTTACTAATAAGCACATTTAGAGAATTATTTAAAAGAAAATGTGCAGACTGCAAAAAGATGATTTTATTTCTGAGTGGCTGGCTTATTCTAGTCTTCTTGGTTTAAACCGCTTGGTTTCCATGTTCTAAGGCTGCATGTCCAATAAGATTCTTTATCTTTCCTGGTTTCGACACTCCATTTTGGGTTGTGAGCAATTGCAACACGTGTTATATCACTGAAAGCGTGGCCACGGGAGAAGAAGTGTTCTGCAACTGGTCTTCTCTACAGCTTGTTATCATCCAATCAGATCTGTGAAGTTTGGTCCTTTTGTGTAGCTTTTCACTTTCTCAGACATACTGAAGGCTTCAGATCTCACATGTGATGACATAACTTACATTCTCTGTTTTGCACGTTTTCTTTGGACCATGTATGTTTAGTTTTTCGCTAGTCGCTGCGCTAGAAATGTGCTGGTCTCTATCATATCTTGACAGGTTTTGCACCTTTTATCGCCACAGGGGCCAGATTCACTAGGGTGGTCTTGGCATTAGCCTCTGTCAAGAACAATTTTCTGTGTGTATTAGATGTGGATCAGAACATTTCTGGTTAGGTTTGAATAAGCTTGTTTTAAGGAATTTTGCATAGTGGCTAAAGTTAGCATTCGAACTTGACAATGTAATGAAAACATCATATTCACTTCGAGGGGTAATCAAATAATTTCAGTTTGATACTTTTGATTTTACAAACTCGATTACAGATTCTACATCAGGTTTTTTCATCATCAGTTATGTATTTGTTTCCATTTTCCATGCTAGTAAACACAAATTCAATAATAGTAGATTTATCATCGGATTGTGAATAGCATGTTGGTATATATATATATATATATATATATATATATATATATATATATATATATATATATATATATCCGTCTAAACCTTGACCCTGATGGTCTTGGCATTAGCTTCGCCCTGACTAGGATGTCTTTGAGGTGTTTTGGTCCCGGTAGGCTACTACAGTTTTTTTTTCGGGAGGATTAACTTAGTGTGTCACACGATTCCACGATGGGCCTGTGTTTCCTGATGATTTTACCTATATTTGGGTTGTCTTGATGGTAGGTCAGGATAAATGGTATCCAATCAGCCTTTTCCTTCTGTGGTTCGTTTGTTTAGCCCTTTTGGTTGCCTCCGCTATCAGGTCTTTGTCGTAGCCTCGGTTAATCAAATGTTCAGATAACTCTTCAGATCTTTTTTGGAATGTTTCATCGTCGGGACAGATTCTGCGTATGATCAGTGCCTGGCTATATGGCATGCTCCGAATGCAGTGCTTCGAATGACAACTGGTTGGGAGAAGATACTGGTGTTTATCAGTTGGTTTTGAGTAGATGTCTATATGAAGTTTGTTTTCAACCAGTTTGGTTGTTGTGTTCAGGAAAACCTGGCTTGAGTTGGCGACTTCTGCCGTGAATGTTTTTGAAGGATGGAAGTTGTTTGGCTTTGATAGGAAATCATCCAGATTTTCTCTTCCATGTTGCCACTTCATTTCTATATCATCGATGAAGCGCACTCACTGATATGGTGTAAGTTTCATCGCTGTTTAAAGTTGATTTATTCCATCCATAAGAACACAGAAATCTCCCTGGTGTTAGAAGTAAATTATGGCATATGTCCATTTCAGGGGTTGTTCAGGCTTCTAAATTCTACATTACTACGTTATGTAGGTAAAAAGAAATTCGCATTCTGCAAAATGAAGCAAAGGTACATTTATTCATGCACACACTGGAATGTAAGTTCTGTTCAGTGAATAATTAGAAGAAGAACCTGGATACCGTTTATTAGACCAAATTAAATACATTTTAACATTGCTATCGCCCCTCCTTCATTTAATGACCTTATTGAATAATAGTCAAGACTTGTTATTTTTCTATCATTTTTATGTCTTTGATATCATTCACTTCGTTTGATTTGGTGTTTTAAGGCAGTTACACAAGTGCCGAAATACCAAACCAATCCAGCTGCATATTTACGTTGAGACCTTATTGTTGACAACTTGTTTGCATTTTCTCAGGCATATTATAGAGACCTTTTACTCGTAAAATTGAGTTGATGATTAAAGTTATGCCTGACTGAGTTTAACTAATGAAATTAATGCATGCATTTCATCTAATGACTTGCAATCAGAGTACAACTATTTCTAATATACATTTGAGATGATTCTAAACTATGTAGATAAATACCAATCTGCTGCAGCAGTTTCTTAGAGTTAAGTTACAGCGCTAATGACCTAGTGTTAGAAGAGTGTCTTAATGTAACTGCGATACTCTCAAAACCGTATTGCCCGGGAAATTGAAGAGCAGTCTAACTTTTTGTCTCAAGCATTTGATAGTCTTTGTATAATTTTCTCTTTTAACCAGACATAATCCAGACAGTACATAAATCTTTTATTCGTTGTCCACAAAATGAATTTAGCTGTACAGATCATAACATATCACACAACAGCATGTGTTATCTCTTCGGGAATTCTTTTACCCCATACAAACCTTAAAATCCCTTCGAGAAATATTTCCACCTGCCTGCATGGAGAAGAATGCAGCGTTTTAAAGATAAATTAATTATGGTTATATTAAAAACGAACTATCTGATGAAATACAAATATTTAAAATGGCTGCCATTTTTAGAGTTAGAGACAGGAAGGGACAGGAAGTTCTGCCAGTTTTAGAGTTATAGACAAGGTTGGGGTGTGCAGAATGATGTGCCGGGTATAAAGTTATAGACAAGGGTGGGTGGGCAGAATGATCTGTCAGTTTTAGAGTTATAGACAAGGATGAGTGGGCAGAATAGTTTTTTTTGCCGGTTTTAGAGTATTCAAAAACAAGGATAGGTGGGCAGAATGGTTTGCCGGTTTTAGAGTCCACGACAAAAGTGGGTGGGCAGAATGGTCTGCTGGTTTTAGAGCCAAAGACAATGGTGAGTAGACTGATTGGTCTGCCAGTTGTAGAGTTTTTATAGACAATGTTGGGGTGGGCAGAAAGGTCTGCCTGTGTTAGAGTCATAGACAAGAGTGTTGGTGGACGGAATGGCCTGTTAATTTACAGACAGAGAAAGGTGCGTTGGGCAGATAGGTTCCCAAGTTTTAGAGTCGTGGCTGAGGGGTCAGAAGTCTTTATGTATTTTCCAAAATAGAATGGAAGAAAACAACTCTGACGTTGTTCTTCCTCACAAAAATAACCTTCATATTGTTTCTGCGGAAAAGAACTATAAATCTTGCTTTCAGAGTAGTTCCGAAATCCATTCTAATTAGAACAGAAACTGTTATTTTAAGCTCGTAATAGATTTAGCACGTGCGTCGCAAAGTTATGCAACTATTTGGTCGTAGTTGTAGTAAAATAGTAAGGTAAATAAGTTTAAAGTTCTAAATAAACAATGAACAGAATATATTACATCAAGCCTCAAATATCTGATTGTATTTATCATTTTAAAGTAGATGTTCTCGTAAACTATATTTCATTCTGAAAGAAACAATCAGATATTGAAAAATTGATATTAGCTTTGAAACAATAGGGGTCCGTAGTTATAGGCGTCTCACATCCAGCAGACGACTTCTTAATCTGATTATATTACTAAATATGAAAGATCAAATACCTAATCCTACTGATAGATGGACATTTCATGAAAATATCGAAAAACACTAAATTGTTGGCACGGGCTTTTATTGGTTTCGAAAATGTAAAAAGAGAAACTCGACCACAGACAATGGAATATCGTATGAAAACAAATTTGTGGGTGACTTAGCTACTAGGATGGTACTAACGCGCTATAAGAATTATCTTAATATAGTGCTATCAACATTCTTACCAACATGATTTTTTTAAAATGTCTCGTTTAACATTATTGGCCAATTTGAAATGTCTTCTCGAAAATTATAATATCGTTTCAAAGAAACGAAAATATTTAACATATAGAAACGTTTGCAGAAAGAGAATTTGCCTTTCCTATAAGAGTTTTTAATACACAAAGACAATAGATTTCATGTATAATTGTACAATTCTTGTTAACTGGCCCCAAGCGTTAATAAAATGTCTGAAAGTGTAGATCTAAACCCACGTCATTTGAGTATTAAACGTCTGTTAGACATATATTTCATATTTTAATCATATCCCTGTTTTCTTTTTAGTTCAAACTCGACTTTTGCGTGGTCTCCACACAAGCGAAACTTAACTTTAGAGTTAACCTGATAAACCGTAATGCCTAAATTAAAAATAAAAAACGAAATGCCTGCAACTCACTGGCAATGTTCCCGCTAAGCTGCTCGCGGGCGTGCGCGCGCAGCTTGTTTGATGTCTTAACGAACGTATGTTGTTTGATGCCATGCAGTCTGCTCAGTGACCTTTGCTCGGCGCTCACTAGTGTACATGCCTTAGAGGGAACGTTGCCTGCAAGACAGAACTCTAACATCACACTTTGTAATTTATATTTTACTTCTGATGCATTGACAGACGCATCCAAGAAAACTACTTTCGGAGTTTTTCAGACAAAAATCAGTAGTACAGACTAAGGTTAAGAATAAAGAAGCTTCAGCAGTGACTCAAATGAAGAACTACTAATATTAACAGTTTACTAAGACCATGCAGCTCCCAGTAAGTTGTGTTTCACCCAACCTCTCTCAATCCGATTCATCATTTATGAATTTATAGTCTAGAGGACGGCCTTGATTAGCCGAATGATCTAAGGCGTGCGCCTTCACAGTTAACTCACATACCTTGCCTCTCTGTGGGTTTGAGTCTCGGCTCCACCAATGTGGCTATATGAAAAAGCTTGCTAGTAGCTTTCCGTGAGTCAGTGGTCCTTCCTGGGTTCTTCCGCCACCAAGTATAATCGTCGCAATGTGTGTGTTATCATCCGTCATGTGCTGCAAAACGTCCCACAAATACACCATTTGAAATGAAATGAAAACATAAAATTTGGAACCTTCCACTGCACGTCACATTCGTAGACTAAAGCGCAAGAATAATGTAAGTCAAATATCGGACAACGATATGCGTTTCCAGCTGTGAGATTTATTGTAGTCAGAGTTCTACAAGGAAGCATTTTCGTTCATAACCATTCACATCTGGCATTGATTATTGTATTCTTCTCCGAGAACTGTCCTCCAACAATATCGTCTAGTAGAGTACAGTATAGCCTTCAGCTCGGACACTCTACAAGACCGAACAACACTGCAAGAAAACAATTTTGTCCCAGTGGGTTTAACGCCATTTTTCAGTACATGATAGGCTATATATTAAGGCCAATATATCTAGCGAGGAAAAAAGCCACGAAAACTCGGGAAGAACCACTGATGCAAGGGAAACGAGCACCAATATTCAAATTATAGCGCCAGTAAGAGTTAAACATATACCTACATATTTACGTCGCATTGATTGACTATCGAAAATTGCACAATTATTTGGAAATAAAATCAAATGGTCAATTGCAGTGGTTCTTATATAATCGAATGGCCAATTGCAGTAATTCAATACAGCGAGCAACCATATTTCATTGGAGTACGGTAGAGTCATTTATGGAAAACGTCGACCGACCAGGAGGTCAACGGAGGACAATGCTAACCACACATGAGTTAGGAAAAAAATATTAAATACGAATCTTCAAGGGCGAGAAACCTTGCACAATGGCTAAATTTAATGGACATCGGGACCATTTATTTCGAGTGAATTCAACGAATATTTTGAAAATTATATAACGGTAATATTTATATAAAACAATATCCGATGATAAATCAGGAAACGTGCGTCATAAAACCGTGGTCAGTATATAACAATAAGTAAAACGTAGGTACCGGTATGCATCGAAGGATAATGAATAAAAACCTAAATTAATAACCTTCTCTTCGAGAATTTTCGCTTAAATCAGAATTCCAGGAAAAACTGTAATGAATAATTATAAGTTCTCAAGCGTAAGGAAAAGGGAAAAGTGTCTCAGATAGTAGAGACAAGAGTCTTAAACAGTACTCGCATGCAATGGAAATACTGTGGCTTGAAGCGGATGGTTGCAGAACAAACCAACATAAATTGTATTGGAGTACTATATTTAATTCCTGCGGTATTAGTTATTGTTTAGAGAACGGTGACTACTTTATACGGCTTAAGTTAAATTTCGAACAAACCTATCCCACAGCAGACCAAGTACCACATGAAGTTTTAGAGCTCCCGGCAGAAAGGGAGAGAAGTCATCACTGTGAACAATCGGTCTTGATATGCAAAACATACGGACTGACATTCACTTCTCACTATACGAAATCTTAAACCATGCTGGACACTTTCAATGCCTGTTCTGAAAAACATAACACCTGACCCAAAGATTGTAACTGTTATCTCTGACAATAATTCTGCTGTTTGATTGGCTGACAATAAATCAATAACATATCATACAACAGCATATGTTATTGCGACGGAGTTTAGGGCCAAGAATGATACTCTTCACCAGTGGCGTAGCTTGGGGAGGGCCCGGGGGGGAGGGTTGTCCCCGGGTGCCATGTGCCAGGGGTGCCAAAATGAAGAAAATACAACTATTCGTTATCTCAGATGCACTCGAAGGGTTCGCCAAGTTTATGTTTTGTCCCCGGGTGCTAAGTAAGGGGCGTCAAGTTTATGTTTTGTCCCCAAGAGCTAAGTACCCTCGCTACGCCACTGCTCTTCACGCCCTAAAAGACACAGTAAACACCAACATGACTAATGGGAAACACGAGATGTGTAATCCTGTTAATAGACTCTTTCCCTCTGACATGGATCCCAGCTGAACGCTTGCATGATAAGATGATTCATTCGTGGTTGACACACGTCTTCAAAACCACACGCAGTGATTTAGCGCAATGAATTTGGGCTGGCAGCGATAACTTTCAGGCAAATGGTAAATTATCAGCAACATGTATTCGCCCATGAAAAAAAAAGGAACTTGCTGGAAAGTTTTCTAAATCTTTGCAATTAAAATTGCAAGCGACATGGTTTATTTTAATGAGTTAAACATAACGAAAAGTAAATCAGTCATAAAAGTAGAGTGCGAAGAAAACAAAACAAACTCCCACACATAAAAACACAGTCGCTTAAGATCGGATCATCCGCTATACATATGTTTCGTGCTGATATCGATCGGGTTATCGGTTGTTAAATTCAGTTCAAAATAATAAGCAGTTTTCCAGCTATATATTGGAAAGCTAGGATGAGGAGATACAAGTCACAATGAACAGAAAAGAACTGATGTTATCCCAGTTAGAGTAAAGTATTTCCTAAATATTCAATTCATTCTTAACCCAACTTCAAAGGTTTTAAATTGAGTTATTGTATTCAATACTGTATGGCTTAGAATCTCTGATATTTATATCTCGTACTTGTGTTTGATCACAATGACATAAGAATGATTTGGCAACAATCCAATTTTCTTAATACGGATAGCTAATCTATTATATACAGTGGTCTTCAGCGTATAATTCGTACCCTTTTTCCAGGAAAGATCGTGTATATATATATATATATATATATATATATATATATATATATATATATATATATATATATATATACAGATTGAACTAATATTGATTTTGTTAAGTGTAGATATAGGTAAGATAATTTCTTCGTACCTACGGTATTAACTCACTTTGAGTGTTTTTGTCCAGGATAAAACCAACGAGGGATATTGAGATAAACAAGGTAAAATATTATTTTAATAAGTCACTGTACAACATGTCTTTCTGAATTTCTCACTCACATACATACATACATACATACATACATTCAGGCCCGGCGCGTGGTGGTTTTTTTTGTGTGTGCGATGAATGTTTGGCGCCTTTCAAAAATATTTTTCGAATAAATTGCGAATAAAACGAACAGGAAATGAAAAGGCGCCTGTGTGCATCGCGCACTTCGCACACACAACCTGTTGGGTTTGCATACATACATACATACATACATACATACATACATACATCACTGAGTGTCAATGAGTATTATCATGATTATTCAATAAGGGTTCCCCCCACCTAAAAAAAGTATATGAGCTTTAATCGTTTGAAGATCGACACTCAAGAATATAGATAATGGATTGATCCTAAACTACATAGGTTACAACTAAATTAGATGTAAAGTAACTCAATGCTTGGTTCATAATACAGTTGTGTTAGTTGATCCTCATTGCTGCTACTTCGTTTAAATTTACAGGCGAATCAAATCGTTTGAAAAGCAAATTGTTCGCCAGTGCATTGACGTTTGGCATGCATCATCTTTTGTTATTAAGAAAACAGGTACTTGTTACTAATTTTATCATGAAACCTTGGGATTGTATTCATTTTATCCACAGGATACAACATGGATTTTGAACGAATCCTGAAGAAACAAAAGAATATTTGTAACTGCTTGATGAAGTAAATTTCAAATCAAAACGTACAAAAAATATCAATATCTTGTGTAAGTGCTACATAAATTATACGTGATGTCAACACATCATTGGACATTTTCCAATTTTTTTACCAGATGTTCGGATGATTTTTTTTATATTATCATTTCAGAATGAAAAGACCTAGCTGAATGAATTGGGATTTCGTCTTCTAAGTATTATATCCATAACATTATTTTTCCTGAATAATAATAATAATAATAGTCTCTTGTCGAAACATGCTGAAATGTTGGACACCTGTTCTATACAGCGCATCTTTTGTTCTTGACCCACGTACAAGTTACATTTAAACAAACATACATGAAAACAGGAAACTTGTCAATAAAGTTATCCTTATAAAAAATGTTTGGAATAAATGAAAAAGTAAGAAAAGAAAATATATATTCAAATATTAATCCAAAACAAGTCACAATAAGAAAAGATAAATAAAGAAAACCATTGAGCAAATCGAATGCATGAATTTAAAATATAAATATAGAGTGAAGATTAAGATTCAATAGTCTCCCCTTGTTTAATTTAGCTATATACTTCCTGTCACTTCAAACGTTTCAAATATTCAAGACTCTTTGAACTTTATTTTACCAATTAAGCTATTTCCATTTATGTTTTAGTAACTTTACTGGTCTACGAGATTTTATTCATTTGTGAGGCACGTGTGTCGTTTTCAACATGTTTTGTTCGAAGCAAATCGAAACTAGAAATTTCAGAATAAGCCGGGGCCCTGAGTGGCCGAGTGGTCTAAAGCGCTCGCCGTTACGGATCATTGCCATCTCACCTCTGTCTGCGTGGGTTGAGTCTCACGTTCGGCCAATGTGGGTATGTGAGAAAGCTTGCCAGTGGCTTCTCGTGGTTTGGTGGTTCCTTCTGGGGTTTTCCAGGGTTCTTCCTTCACCATTTATACTGGCCGCCATGTATAGCCTATCTTGTGCTGAAAAATGGCGTTAAACCCTACAACAACAACAACAAAATCAGAATAAGCCTATCAGTATAACAACCGAAGTAAGGATTGATATTCTAAATTAGCGTTGTATCTTTTCAGAAAAATGAATGCATAAATACAACAAATACAGGGTAAATCTTACTAAAATTCCTCTTCAAAAACATTGTCATTGGCAAGAATGCATGCGCATATTTCGTAATGATGACTGTAAAGAAATCATATCTCCAATGTTAACAAAACAAATCGTACCTTAGGGCATTTAAGTGTCACAAGCTATAACTTCTTAATTTTGTATCATTTAGTCTCTTTAAATCAGTCTCTTGTATATCTCACTATCCTCGTGATTCTGTATGTTCTGTATGTTACTTCGATTTTTTTAAAATATAGTTCTCCAGAAAATCAAGATATTGATCATTAATAACATTAACAATAATGAATTTTCGTCCTGTTAAAGAGTCTGATTTGTGACTATAATTCTTTAGACGTGACTTTTGACGATAAATCGCAAGGCTATAAGAATTACAAGAAGGTTTGCAATCAGGATAGATGTATCCTTCCGCTGCTGTACATATACCGGTAGTGTTGGTAAGAACTGCAAACAATGCAAGTACATGAGCAAAACAATAATGCATAATGTTTCCTAAGCATAATAATACATTATTATACGCTATAATAGGAAAGCAATCGGGAGGGCTGATTTCATAATAATATGAACAACTAAAATTATAACAAACAATGAAATCTTATATCTGATATCATATGGACTAAAACTGAAACTTTGCAAAAATTTTAAATGATACATTTATTTGATATGGCTTATCAAACGACACATTATATCTTGCAACATTTAACATTATCTACCCAGGACAATCTCCACTTTATTAAAGTGCAAAAAATAGTTATTCAATAAAAAGATAAATGAAAATGCAAGAAGTGAATGTAATAAAGATACCTCGAATAGGAAAATAGAGTATACAAACAAAGAAAAGTGTATTATTCAACAGGTCTCGATGTTCGTGTTGCTATTACATAAATCCGTTGGTACAAGATCAATTTACGTAAATGTATGAAATTTTGTTTCAACTAATTGATCAGCGTTTTGTATGGGAGTATTGACGATATCAAATTGCCGGTACCAACTGATCCCTGATTGTATTAAAGCATTAGACTCAGTTACTTATGACTTTAAATGATCCTCAAACATGTCAGCAGACAACAGAAACCAACAAATTAAGTTTGTTTAAATACAAAATAGAGAGCACAATAATGACACTATAATAACATTAGGGAATAATATTCAAATACCTGCAAACTAATTTATGAAGAAATTTACAGTTTATATTCGAGATATTATTCGTGTTAACAAATGAAGCCATTTAATGGCAATGAAGAAGCTAGTGAAAATATTTAATTACATCACCCTATTGCTTAATGAAGTGAACATTCTTCGGCATTCGCAATATCCTGTACATACAAAACGTTGCAAACTATTTCAACTTTCGATTCTAACGCAAACAACAGCATCAAATTTTTCATCTGAAAAGTCAAGGGAAATTCCTTGCGTTGAAGCAATTTTTTAACTTATTATGAAATTCAATTTTATTTAATTATTTGGAATTACATAACAATTGTAATTAAATCACGTGATGTGTAAAGCTGAGTCACAAAATTATTAAGCCAGCCTTCTTGAGTAGATCTCAGGTCAGAGAAACGTTATTCCAAACCGTCTGTCATAGGTGTAGGAGGGAAATGATGAAAATGTAATAATAGATCTAGCACTTGGAAAATTCAAAAGAACACTTATTCACTGTCTTTCTTGTCTATACAAAAATCAATAGGCTGCTTTCATTCTCTGTAATTTAACTGAGAACATGCAAAGAATAATGCTTAGTCTTTTAAAAAAAAAAAAACCTGATTTCTTTTTCCATAGATTCCATTGACGATTTTGTATGACATTGCCAAAATTTAATTGGTGTTTTGTTCTTATTGCAGCATCACTATCAAAAGTACCTATATCATATTGCAACTCGTCAACTGCTTCAGTTCCTTAATTGAGCACTTTTAAGATAAAATAATTATATACTTTACTTTTCTCGCAGTCTCATGCGGGAATGATCGCTATTATCATGATTTTTATTCGAAGACCTTTTAACACAGATAGTAGCGAGAAATTAATAATTAAAAAAGATATATATTTCATGTATTGAAGCAAGTCTTTCAGTTATCTTCTATTATGTTGCTTTGAACTGCATGATAACTTTGCTGTTTGTCGAAAAAGATTTCTAAAACAGCTTTTGGGTTTCACAAACAAGGCTGGAGGATTATCATGATCGGGGATTAAATATAATTAATATATTTAATTTTGTGAATTGAAACTTACATTGCGGCTTAGAAGAATCTTGCCGGAGCAGTCTAAATGGTAAAATCTGTTACAATTCTCAGTATCAAAGAGTGATCATTTCTTTTTATTTGGGATAGATTTTATTAACTCAATACAAAATGGAACTCAATCATCTATGAATACAGGTTTTTCAAGTATTTTTAGAACTAATTAGATATTCAAAATAATCACAGCCTAAGAATTTTTAAAAACACAGATAGTTTAATCCTTGTATTACAATAGATGGAAAAATTGTGTGTTATAAAACATGATTTCAGAAACGCATATACTTGGGAATTAATTTCAGATAAAGTGTTTGCAGCACTATGACCACAGTAAATGTATCACATGTATGTTTCATATCTTTCATGTCAATAAAACTCTAGAAATAAAAATCAAAGATGGGGTCTGGACTTAGAAAGACAGGTAAGAATTCAAGAATATGTTTAGATGAAATTTACGTTCGAATCTTGAGCTTGAGCAATGAAACTATTGTTTAATTTACTGTATGTCGTTGAAATTGGAGTATGAGCGCTTACAGTTATGTATAGTTTCTACCGAATATATTTTTCTCCGAACAATAAACAGAAGCAAAAGAAAAGGAGATGAAATTCATTCTTGTCTATTGCAAAATGAGACGCTCAATCGGTCCGCTATCTTTCCATACTTGCTGCTGTTTTGATTTTTCAATTCACAATTTTAATCTTTTCTTGCCATTCCATCTCAATTCTTTATCATACTGTGTCATTAGAAGACTAATTTTTCTTCCCACTAATTTTCCTCCTCAAAACCTTTCGGTAGAAAGTTATTAAACACTGTATTTATTTTTTCCATATAATCATATGTGTAAAAGAGGTATCATTGAAGAAATAAAAGGCAACAAAAATCGCAAAAATGCAGTGCAAGGATAAGGATATTTTTACTTCTCTGGTATTACGTACAAAGAAGATATATACATTACACATTCAACAGGTACAGATATATACAATATACCACAAATGTAGACCCAAAAGAAAGGACAGAGTCCTAAGCACACTGCGACACCACTGGAGAAATCCATTCTCAATGAACCAAAATATAATCGTACTCTCTAACTTTAATGAGTACTTGGCTTCAGCACACTGAGGAGCACAACGGACTTCAGATTAAATTAAAGACTGGTACAGCACATGCATTTAAAAAAAAAAATATCTACTCTAATGAAATTTAATTTTTCACATAGAAATAATATTTTATAACTATGCTCTAAAACTTGGTCTTGAGAATTACTCATATTACAAAGCACAGTGTAATGTAACTTTCTAACAAAACCAGATAAATTTGGTGGTTTGGATCATTAAAGCTAAATGTGGAATTTGGTTCTGTCATTTAATAGACAAAAGTGTTCTAGAGTTTGTAAAATTGGTATTATAATTTCATGTTTGCTTTACTGTGTAATTATTGAATACCTCTACCTGGCGAGGTAAAGGTAATCCAACCATCTTTAGCATAAATCTGCAACAGTTATATTAATTTATTTATTTTGTGAGAAATTTTAGCAATCCACCATATCATGATGCAAGGTACATTAAAGGTATAAAATTTTACCAATTATAAATTATGATAGGTACGGTTGGAAAGCATATAAAGATTTACTTGATTTTAAATCGGATAATTTTAATGGGGAAAATTACAATTTTAAATCTGGTTCGCGGTAGGAATTGTTAAATTGTCATTTTACTGAAAAGATTGATGCATGCAGACGAACCTATTGGCTGGAACAACTTCTTTTTTGCAAGACAGCAACAGATTCACAAATGAAAGAATATCTAGAATTAATTAAAGTATACGATCTTATTAAACAGGTACGATATGCAACATATATGGCATAGTCTATCTCCACAGTATGAAATACTATTAAAATGTTAATAGAGATATTCATTTTATGACAACAAATTTAAGGCACAGATGAAAACACTGTCTAAATTACATAATTATATATTAGTAGCAAAGACTGAACCTGGGTATTGGTGATTATGCCAATGCGAATGTGAAAGCATGACAAGAAATCGCTGAGCACAAAAAAGGAAAAAAGTGAACAAAAATTATGCAGTTCTTTTAATTAACCAATTAGATTTAAAATTATCATTCATTATTTTAAATTGCATTGTAATATTTATGTTGAACTAACATTCCTTTTTTGCTTGCAAATAAATAGAAGGTAAACAACAAACAAATTCAATCAAAATCGAAAATAAAAATCATGCTAAATGCAATGTATACCAAAGGCGCAATCACCACAGGAAGTAATTTTTAAAGAGTCAAAACGTCCACGTAGAGGTGAATTTGGTATGCAATTTTTGTTTAGAAATGTTCACGACAAAACTATGTACGCAGCACAAATGCTTTAACTTTTCTTCAAGTAGTATATTGTACAGCTCTACCTACAGACAAATGTTGAGTGACGCAAAAAACGGCCTACTATGCAGCACTGAAATCTGCTCATGGAGTTACCTACAGCATGCTTTGAAGACGTTGTTTACGATCCCAGTGGGACCCCAGCATCAAACTTAAGTATTGAGAAGGTTGTTGAAGATACTAACAGGTCTCCTGAATCAATCTTAGATGTTGCAGAGCTCGTTTAATATGCCAATAGGTCCCCAGCATCAAACTTAGGTATTGAATACATTGCAGAACTAATTATTCTATTTTACCCTTTAGAGTCTACAACTGACTACTTGATAGCGAATGGAGTATTCACGTTCAAAATTATTAACACTGTGCAAACAAAAGAAAAATCCATCCTATATTGCAAAATGCTTGAACCCTTGTGTCTAATAAATAGCATAGATTTTACTTTTGGACAAATGTGAAATAAAACAACAAATATTATCTACACAGCTTACATCGCAACATTAAAATCTGCTCTTTTCCTGGCATACAGCGAGCTTGTAAAAAGCTTGTAAAAAGCTTTTGACATTTTCAGTTGGTCAAACATGGACATCGAAGGGGATGTAAAGTTAATTGTTCCAGTTTCTTTAAGTCAGTTCACAACTGACTGGCTAATATCGCGGGGTAAATAGCGTAGCATCTGCAGAAGTGTAACGATGGACCAATAAAGAGTTAAATTTCTATTTTAAAAATAAGCCAAGAAACATCGTGCATAAAAATGCAATGATGTGTGCCTCGGGCACAGCGCATCTCTCAAAAAATAGATTGACGACTATAGAGGTGTTGGAAAGTTATGATGGCACCGGTTTTATTTTATATGTGAACAAAGTAGCAAAATTTGGTGTTGCTAGAATAGGTATCGGTGTAGTGATTGATCCTTTAAAGTTAGTGCATTTGATGTAACGTTAATGTGATTTGTTCAAAAGGTTTCAAGAAGTTTCTCTTCAACAAAGTTGATTTTGATGATCAACTAGTACAACATATACAAAGACATTTAAAAAGCAAGAGGACATTAACAATACTAAGAGTTAAAACGTCAGAGCCTTGGCAAGGCTTGGGAAATATGATTCTTCTTTTAATTTAGAGGTACAGAAGAAAATTAATTAAATTCTTGATCGAAGTTCCATTTTGGAGAAATCTACACCAACCTGAAGTATATAATCATCACAACAAAGGAAGGAAAATTAATCAAGAAAACTATAAGTTTGGTATGTTTAATATTTTCCTATTAAGGTAGAAAACTATATTACAATAAACAGACTCCATGAGAAAGAAGTCTCAATAATCCAGTTGACAACTGAAATGGTAAATTATCGATATCGTTGCAGAACTAAATTTTGTTGTTGGTCACAAGAATAATGAATAAGAAACAATATAATTTACTTTATCAATGGGAAAAATTAAACCAACACTGCTTTAATTCCAAGTGGTTTATAATGTTGAAATGTAGATAAAGAAAGTCAAAAAAGAGAATGGCCACAAATGGTGACAGCAAGGAAAGCATCGATATTGAATGTTTAAAACACAACTCAAGAATTAAAATCTTTGAGAGTAACAATTAAGGTGAATATCATTAACTATAATGTTCAAGTGTTAGGATTCGAAATATTTATACTAGCTTCTGTATACTAGAATCTCACAGGTTGTGGGTTTTCAAAACCTTTAATATATACATTTATCTGGATCAAATCAATAGCATAAGCGGATTTATGCTGCAGTAGAAATAAATGTATGACATCTATATACATGTACAATAATTGGTGGGGGGGGGGGGGTCATACGAGGGGATTTACATTTCTGAGCTTGCTCGTATGCAGAACTCAGCGTCATCTGGAGAATAAAGTTCGAAACACAGCTTCTTTGTTTTTACGTTGTTCAAGATTAGCTATTGCTTGTGTTTATTGATGTTATTTGTTTCTTCTATCTTGCTTGCTTACTGCAGGTCATCGTCATTTTAGGTTACACAGAGAGTGCTGTGGGCGTGAGTCCTCTCTGTGTGGTGGCGGTCTGAGCCCAATATTTCAGACACTTTAGTTTCATTAAGTCTGTACAGTAATCTTAAAGAATTATTCTGAAGTTTTCATAGAGAAGCTGTGCTATTATAACAGTAATTTTACGATGCCCTTGTATGACAATTGAATTTTGTTTTATATCTTTTCAAGGTCACTAAAAGTACCCGGCAGTAACATAACCATAAAAGACATATATTTCTATTTCTTACACGAGTGTATTTTTGCTAAGGCATGTACATTTTTCTCATATATCGGAATAGAAGGTCAAGCTGATTCATTATGTATCTATTGTTAATTTATGTGCAATACGTATAGATTTTCATGAGTTTACATTTCTCACATGTTAGCCTAATTTTCTTCTCCGTCTGTGTGTCATGATAATAAATAGGGGTTAGGAATTTTACATGTGTTACACATTGATTTGTTGGGGGATAATTACTTCACATTAAGTTAAAAAAAAATGTGTGCAAAATGTTATGCATTGTTCTTTAAACATTATAATAAATGCCCTCACACGACCATACTTTTTACGCCACAAAACTAGCTCTACCAGCGAGGTTAGCCCCGTTTCATGTGGAAGAGTTAGTCTATCTACTGCTGCATGCCAAGTAATTTTTGACATGGTATATGTTGGGCTCTTCTGAATGCTTAAGGGGCTTAAGTGATTGATCCATTTTAGCCAGCAGTGGTTTTTTAACATATTCCTCATGCAGCTACGATGTCATAAAACAGTACTGCATCATTAGTGGCACAACCTTTGCACACCTAAACTATTCAGCTTTGTTTGATTCTTTGCCTTTTTTACAATTACAGTTGGTACAATTAACAGTTTTATGCACAACAGGTGAAGATTAAAAATTAACATTTTCATGACGTCTGTGGCATGCGTTTTTTTTATATTAATGTTTCACAAAATTATGTGAGCCTGTTAAGTTATTCTGTTCCAATATATTACTGTGTCAACACTGAAAGAAAAAGAAAGCAAGTAACCCCAATAAAGAAGATTTTAGTGCTGGACATTTGAAAACATCTTTATTGGTAATGCAAAAAAAAATACAACTTTATTAAAAAGAACCTTTGTGAGTATATTACATTTTTAGTGGTTCTCTACTCAAAATATAAAAAGGTAATGGAAACTCTCTTCACTGGAAATCTTGTCACAGATTTTATGGAATGAGACATTATACACAAAATAAATGAATAAAATTTTTCAGCTTGTTTTTATTTCTCCATACAAAGTGTTTACATGTTAGCAAGGTAATGTATTTACTTTGTCAACAAAAAACAAAGATAAAAAAAGCTTGTAGTCACACAGGGGCAAATAATGTTCATTTTGATGTTACATTCTCATAATTTTATAAAAGCATATTTTGATAATTGTGTGATTAAAATGAGCAATCTTTGTACATTCGTTCAAATTTCAAATTCTTTTTGATTACACATTTTATATTCCTTTATATACTTTATTTACATTTTTAAAAATGAAATTTTAACATTAGCCTACACTTTATTGGAACTATCATTATATTCTAATCATAATTAAAAGGTCAAAGGAAACTTTTTTTCATTTGTGGCAAACCAAATATATGTTACACTTAAGAGAGCCACTGTAGTAGTTTGGTATCTCAACATAGATACAAAATTAATCTTTTCCAATCACTGCTATTCTAGTTTTAGCACTGTATTTATATTAGTAATCCATTAAAATTTGTACAGAAGCTAATTTTTTTTATAAATCTTCCATGGCAAATCTTTTTTTTTATCTGTTTGATTCATTTTATCTTTTGTTTTTCAAACTTATACTAACTCAACATTATTGTACTCCTTGCAAATGATGGATATTTGTGAAATTTCATCGGAACATATTTTAACCAACTTTTTATCTGACATGCTCATTTCTTTTCCCAATACTGCATTTTCAATTTTTGCATCAGTCATATTTGAAGTCATCTATTCTAATGACTGTCTTATGAATCTAAGAGTATCTAAACACTTTACTGCCCTATCAACTGTTATTTCCTTACCTTCTTTCATGAACCTATCAACTACCAAATCCTTGCTAAAGGAACAGTTTTTACTGTTTTTTTCCCAACAAATATCTGCAAGTTTTCTATACAGATACAATCTTGACAAGCCAAGACAAATAACAATTGTTGTGTATCCAGAAATAGGGCATGATATCTGAACATGTTATACAGCACCTAACTCCATATTATTTATCTTCCCGCACTAATAAAAGCAGTTCAAGTATTAAATTTTAACAAATGTTTGTTCTTTCAAGGTATATGAAAAAAATCATCAATCATTACAATAATGCACTTTCTATGCCTGCTGCTCTTCATATTTTCATCATTAGGTTTTTCCTAAATCTTAACAGAACCATTCAAGTGACCCCAAAATGTCTAAATGCCCCAAATGTGATCAGTTCAAGATATTCCTTTTCAAGAAAAAAGTAACTTTGTTGTTTCATGTTATAAGTATTAGTGCTAGCAAAACAGCTCTTTGTTAGCTCTGGGCCAAGTTTTTTCCAGATGCAGTGGATAAGTTATTAGCATGCCTGGATTGCAATCACATGGGTTCTGGTTCAAATACTGTCCAGACTACACCAGGCTGCTTTGGTGTGTTTCTGGGAGATTACCTCTTTCCAAACACAATATAACCTTTCATGTGTTAATGTTCCTTTCAAGTTCAAAACAGAAAATAAAGTTCTGACCAAGACAAGGAGGAGGAGGAGGAGGAGGAGGAGGATAATGAAAATGTCTTTGTGCCATTCAACATCAAAACAAAACACAAAGTTCTGAACAATTTGTTTACATGATGGATCTGGAGTTATGGTCTGAGCCAGAATTGTTCCATAGCCTATTTTGTTCTCAGAGAATGATGCTAATTTACTAGAGAGTAGAGAACCAATGTAAAGGTTGATTTCTCAGTGCCCCTTTTATCCCCAGGTAAAGAATCACATTTTAATAATTTTACAATTATTTCTACACCTAAATTATCTAGTATATGGATTCAAACTTGATATATAACCTGATAACAAAGCACATATATTTTGTTTCATGTTCTTTTTGTCTGTACAGCTAATCTAATTTCTGTCCCAACGTTTTTCAACTTTGTGTCTTGAAACAAATGTCTATAAATCGAAGTTCTCCTGTTGATGGGCTCCCTTTTCTCTTATTTTTTTCTTCAACTATATAATGTACTGAAATTTATTGTGCACATTTGGTATGTTTGATAATAGTTCTTGAATCTTTTCATTAATAACTCATTAAACTCCAAACAACAAGAAAATTCATCACCTGACTCAGTATCATGCAAAGCTGTACATTTGTTTTGAGATTCCTTTTACCTATGCTCATAACAAGGAAAAATCAGGAACAATATATTAGTGTATAATATGTGTAATATATGTGAATATATATAATATACACTGTACTACTACCATTATGACCTCAGTGATATGATGCTATTTTATCCATTTCTGATAAGGTCTGTTCCCTTGATTCTCAATAATCACTAAGGTGCTTTATCACTTCAAGTGACTCCACAATAATTTATTAAAAGATCTACAAATATTCTGTTTAATCAATTTAGTCCAAAAATAACAGTTTCAGTCATAATTCAAGTCAATCTTGTATCAACTGACCAAAGGTTGTAAAGATGTTAGTTTTATCTATTTAATTTTGGATACATTTTTCTCATCTTTGTTATTAATATTTCAGCACACACCTGTCATATTAGAAGTCGATGAACCATCTACATGCAACAATGAGTGGGGTAATTTTATAATGAAAAGTGTTTTGAAAATCAAATTTATGAATGGAGTGCAAATTATGGAACCTGTAGTGCAGAAATTTATCTTCCGCCAGTCTGAATAGAGACTCAGATATTTAAGTTGTTTTATTACATTTTTAAAGTCTATTTGTTTTCGTTCCTATTAATATCTGATTTTGTAATAACTGATCTGGTTCTTCATTTCATCTCTCACTCTGATAAACTGCATTAGACCATAAGATAATTTTATGTACATCTAGCTTGCTCTTGGATTTAAAATATTCTTCTTTGTACGATTTTCTAGTAAATCCATAAAAAACTTCCAGTCACTTGCTAATAAAATACAAGTATTTTTAATTGCACTGGCCATTAGTATATATATATATATATATATGTATATATATACATACACACACTCTGATAAAATACTGTTTCTTAAGATTTTTGTTCTTGTTGTTATCAGGTTTAACGCCATTTTCAGCACAAGATTGGCTATACATGGCAGCCAGTATAAATGGTGGAGGAAGAACCCCAGAAAACCCCAGAAAGAACCACTGACCCACAAGAAGCTACCGGCAAGCTTTCTCACATACCCACATTGGCCAAGCCCAAGACTCGAACCCACGCAGACAGAGGTGAGATGGCATTGAGCACTTTAGACCACTCAGCCTCTCAGGGTTCTTGAGATAGATGGATATATAAGCATTCCATCAATTCTGAATCATACCTCATCTTCAATCTCAGAAAGTACATACCTGGCAAAACAACCAGGTCAATACATATAGGTTATTGACCGAGTACTGAAAAATATTGTTCCTGAGAGCATGTGGTATAAACAAGGGACCAATATTTTTCAATACTCAGTCAATAACCTTTTTATTATATACTTAATAACAAACATATTAATCATTTTGTTATATTAAATGAATAATACAAATGAAACAATAAATTATTTTGTTTTGTTTCATATTTTACATGATGTTCAATTTATGAATGAAACCTGAGCACTGTACATTAATATACAGTAATACTATGAATATGCTTGTCAGTAGTGAACAAACTTAGCTTGCAAAAGAAAATGGAATGTTGATTAGCCAAAAAAAAAAAATGAAATATTGATATGAGAAACAAATAGTTAAGTGAGGAAAAAATGACCCAATACATCAATGGAAAATGAAGGTACAATTATGAAAAGATGCGCCAGGAAAAAAATCCCTCGAATACGGTCTTTGTGGGTGACTTGGTCATCTATAGATGATGCTGTCTTAGCAGAAGAAGTATAAAGGGGGGGGTCGATTTGGAACAGTAGTGTGCTTCAGGATTGAAAAATATTCCTTCTGCTGATTTACACTTAGTTTAGAGTCATATGCTGTGATTGATGAAATATTTTTGTGTCCTGTGAGCTGCATGATTTTATTTGGTGTCACTCTGGCTTTTGTGAGTGTAGTAATTGTTGTTTTTCTGATGGAATGATTTGTGAATCTATTCTGAAGTCCCGCATTTTCAGCAGCAACCTTCATCAACATTCCCAGGTTATTGTGTCCCATCTGTCTCGGGTAATATCTCACAATAAGGATTGATTTTCATTTTGAAGTCACTGTGTTTCATGTGATTCCAAGTACAGGAATAAAACAATGTTGTGCAGAGTAGCTAAAAGTGTACCATTTACAAAAAAAACAGAACATGCATATGCACTTTATGAATGATACATTGTATTAAAGGTCAGTATGACATGCGCTCTCTCTCTCTCACTGTTACCACTATTTTCATGCAATTTTAAGTCTTTGGATTTTGGTGGTGGCTACAGAAGGTATTTTTTTTTCTAAATTTCATTTTTGATAACAGCTGTATCTTGCTGTCACACTTGCATATAGAAACAAAACGTTCACTAAGATAGTCATTCAATAGGTGTGGATGGATGTTTTTTATTGTCCTAGGCTCTTTCTTCACACCCCATAACCATCGCTGAACATTTTTTACATCTTGTTGCATCACCACTTTGGTATTGTGCTTTTTTCTGATTTTCAATGAACTGTTCCACATCACCTGGATTATGTGTAGATCTCTTGCCTCCACCTTTATTTCTTCCTCAAACAGTTGAAGAAGCAGCACATTGGAAATGTAAACAGTTTTGACATGGTCAGCATTCACTGCCATTTTTATTTCAAAGTAGACAAAAGTAGTTCTTGGAATGTGGGCACGTAGTTACCATATAAGGAAGCAGTGAATATTTTTACTTAACTCTGTTCAATACCACTGGGTATTGACCTATAGCAACAATGTTAAATTAATGGGACTTTTTATGAAGTATATAATAAATTCTGAGATTGAAGGTGGGTACAATTCAGAATGGAATGGAAGCTGAATATTCTAACTTTGGATTGTTTATGTAGTTGCCTCCCTTAATAAATGTTCACATTTTTTGAGAAAATTTTGTCTATATTTATTCTGTCCTGCATTTACCTTACATTTCATACAAATAATATTAAGATTATTCACTGATATTATATTGCATTCATGTCTAGAAGATTACTTTGTTGACTATTTTCAGGAAAATTATATTTTCAACTTTGCCTGAAAGTTTATTCATAGCCATTAATTTTACAGATGTCCTAAGCTATGATTTTTTACAGAGTTCAAGCCACAAGTTCAATGAATGTAAAGCATATATTGTGTATGATGACACACACGTGATTTTTCCATCTGGCTGCCAAGATAACCAAAATTAGTCTCACATAACATGTACCTGTTTTATGATATTTATCAACAGATTTATGCTGAAAACTTGTGATACTTTTAAGGACAAAACAGTACACTTTACCTGAAATCTCTCATGGCTTAGAAACATTCGGGAGAGCACATATAAAACATTATCATACCTATATTTCAGTCATGCAATATGTTAATTTTGAGAGTAATGAGTAATTTCTTGGATTTTGTTAATTTTGTATTTTTTATTTAACTGAAAGGACAGGTGGAAGAGACTAATTCATTTTTCATTTATTCTTTCAAATTTTAAAAACTGAACCATTTTCTCTTATTCATTCCCCTCTAGTCTTGATTGAGAGGCCAAATCAAGTTATTAGTTTTAATGTTTGAATACAAGGTTATTATTATTATTATTATTATTATGATACCTTTATGAAGTCTCTGTCAATGCACTAAAACAATTATAGGTTTTAGCCTTTATTTCTACAACTCTAGACCCTGTACAGAACTCTAATGTTCATCATCACCAAGATTGCCATAATAAAAAAACTTCCCAAAATGTATCCTTTCTTATATGACTAAATAACGCAAGTTCTATATCTGAATCACAAATCTATAATTACACAATGACCCAATATTATCTATGTAACCAACCACAGCATAAACTCAAAGTTCTTGAAGAAAGAATCATATTTCTATTTTAAGATCATTATTATATCCATTATAAAGTAATTATCAAGTTAGGCAATAAATACCATATATACTCACTTAGAATTCATGTCTAGCTGCAAAGTGCATGTACCAAGACCTGCCATCACATTCTGCACTTGCAGATCAGGGTTTATGCAGGTGGTTGGAGTAATCAGTGGAACAAACAACATATACCTGATCTGCTGGTTCATAATGAGATGACAGATCAGGGTCTGTGTTATTTGCCATTGAACATTACTTTTACACAAGTATATAAGGTTCTTTTTATTTATTCTACCTTTAATAAATGATGTAAAATTGAGTAAACACTCTAGTGACAAAAAGGAATTTCTAGTAATTCAAGACCATTTCTTTGTCAATGGTGGAGTACTAAAGCATGTGTAATATTTGCAAGCAACAACAAGATTTTAAAATTAGCCAATGTGGCAGCCATACTGGATGTAGGATTAGCACCAGCTTCACTTAGTATCAACTACACATCATCAGAAGTCTTTTGATGAAACCGCATGTGAATATGACCATCCATTCAGAAGAAGTGATAACAAGATTTTCAAGATGGCTGTCCTGGTGGCTATACTGGATGTCAGATCAGCACTATTTACATTCTGAATCAACCAAATATAATATAAATATAAAGTCCTCTGGTGAAAACCCATGATAATATGACCACCGTGGTGGCCATATTGGCACCATTTTAACTCAGAACCATTTTGATATCATAAGGTGTCTTCTAGTAAAACCCCTATACTGATGTGACTTTTTGTTCTAGAGTAGTAGCTATAGCAAGATTTGTAAGGCGGCTATCATGGCAGCCACAATGTATGTCAGCTTGTCACCATTTTCATTTGGCACTAACTAGATTTCATAACAAGTCTTTCAGTGAAAACCCATTGTCAAAATCACTTTTGATTCAGGAAAAATAGTGATAAGATTTTCAAAGATGGCTGCCATAGTGGCTAGATTGGAAGATTGATTAGCACCATTCTCTATCAGGACAAACCAGACATCGTAAGAAGTCTTCTGGTGAAAACCCTATTTCGATATGATTCCTATGTCAGAGTAGTGATAACAAGATTTTCAAGATGGACACTGTTGCGATCAAACTGGATGTCCAAGCAGCACTAAGTTTATTTAGGGATGAAATCACTAAGGGATGAATGTGTATGTACAGTTTCATGGCAAGTCTAAAAGTAGGTTAGGAGGAGAAGCGATAACAAACTTATATTAATGGATGAACAGAAGACAGACCATCTCATAAGCTCTTCTGGTCTAAGATTTGTATAAAAGCAAGGCTATTTGTTTCAAGTAATCTTTTTCTATAAATCAACCATGGTCAAAATGACCTTGAAGTACACAATACAAAAAATATTTTCCTCTCCATTAAGAAAATCTGACATGTGTCCCTCAAAGTTTGTCTATAAAAAGTTCCAGTACAACTGACAAAACAGCATTTGCTAATAATAACAATAGTTCTTACAAGATGCAAATACATAAAGTGCAAACTTTCATGAAAAAAGCAACCATAAACTGGTGTTGTGTTCTCATTTTATTATTTTACCAAAATTTAAGACACTATGTGCACATAAGTGAAAAAGTTGAAAAGTTAACAAGTTTCATTGTTAAAAAATATTTTATTTTTTAAAAAATTAATTTGGCCGATATATTTGTTTTCATTAAAACAGTGAACTGATAACATTAATTCATGCCAATCCTTTAAATCAATAATATATATTTTTCAACAAAATTCAACAGTATAAACTGGTGATCCCATCATGTAAATTCAGTTGTACCATGAACAAAAATACAGACTATAAAAGATGGATGGTGGATGAAAAATGATTATTACTTATTTCTAACTTCAAAAATATGTCATGGTATTAGGTCTCTAACATGAAGGATAATATGTGCATTATAAATATTTATTCATCAGTTCAATACTTCTTCATAACTGAATTTGAGTAAACTGCATTAGAGTGGTCCAACTACAGGCCAGCAGGCTAATGTGTCCTGCAGGTCACTTAAAGCAAGTTCTTTAATTATAATTACTACAATAATTATGTATGGCCCACAAACTTTACATTTTGGTCCCAGTGGCCCATGGTGCTGAAGATGTTGGACCACCCTGTCCTATATAACTGAATCTGATTACATAATTTGCTGATAAAAGAAAAGAACATAGGGACATGAGATAAATATGATAAATATACAGTGTCATTTCTAAAGACATGAAGTCATTAAACTGAATCCCCTTGAGACTGAAACAGTTTTCTCATCCAAAATCTCTTAAAACTAAAATTTTACTTTGGTCCCAATGGCTTTCAGTATTGAGATCTTTCAGCATACTAGGTAACAATGTATTTTCATAATATTATTTACTAACTTGTAAAGCATGGACACTGCATATTACTGATCAACCTCTGAATGTATAAGAAAAGTAAATTTAGTTTTAAAAAAAATATATACATGATAAAGTCTATGTTGTTACTTTTAGCAACCATGATATGAACACTGACTCAAAATCAACAATCAACAAAAATCCAAACACTGACCCAAATCAACAATCAACAAAAATCCAAACTACCATTACTAGTTCTTCTCAAGAAACATCTTACTGATGTGTCAAAACACACTTGAAGATTCCCATGGAGAAAAACAAAACAGAAATGCATGACAAGTGGTTTCACATCTTGGTAACAGAAATACTCATTAAGTATAAAGAAGTTTTTTGAAATTAAAACTTGTTTAAATTTATATAATGGAATCAAGTAATGGTTGATTCAGAACTGAATCTACAGTGGCCAGAAAATTTGCTTTACAGACTCTTACCTTTAATCAAAAATGTATGGGAGTGATCATTTAAACACTGACAAAAGTCTGGATTATTTACACATTCAAGCAAACCCATATCTGATAAATAAACTGCCTTTTAAGACTAATATCTTCAGTTCTGGAACATCCCTAAAAACATGTTCAACAAACATTTATATATATTTTTCTAAAAAGTTGACTTAGAAAAAAATCTACTCATTTGTGGCAGCTAATGATCCCTCCACAAACCACCCAGTCTTCAAAATATGTTCTAACCATGATCATGATGCAGCATGAACTTTATCACCTGATTACCTCCCCTGCTATAACTCAGTCCAATATATTAAATATTGCTAAGTTACAATGGACCATATTTAACAACAGGTCAAGAACCAATGATTTTCTGAACAATGCACAAAGTATTCTAAGTTTATTGCAGTTAAAAGCAAGATTTTAAATATGTTCATGCTGTAAACAAATATCATAAATCTCCCTATACAAATTCCATTTAAAACTCCAGAAAATCACTTTCAAAATTTATTTTTGGTTGATGCAAAAAAATGTTCTTGCTTTGGGTTTAACACTATTTTTTAGTGCACAATAGGCAATATACATGGTGGCAAAACGAAATGTGAATATACTCTATAGTGCCTGACCATGAGACAATCCAATAGTAACAACATTTGAAAAGGCTGTAGAATTTAAACAAGAGTTCTGTGGAACTTCTACTGCAACAAGAGATGTGTATCATAAAATGTTCAAAACCTGAAATAACAAATGTACACAAATCGTAACAAAACTGAAGATGGTGACAACCCAATATTGCTGTCCCTGCTGGAAAAATTACATCTTTATCTTGTAATTTGCTGATTCTGGAGAAAAAGCCCCAGTTAGATTTTAATGTCTTGTAACATGAAAAACATCAAAACTTCATACACTGTCAGATGAATTTAACAAACATACCTGTAACTCACTGTTTTTAAATGTAAGGTCTGATAAAAACCACAAACTTTCAGTGTGGAATACATAACAGCCTCATAAATCAGCCCACAAACCTGGACTGATACTGATGGATTGTTTTGAGGTCTAAAATGCCTCTATAATATATTAGTGTACATTGTAGATACTAACCAATATTTCCCCATACTCTTTAAGTTATGGTCAGTTCAAGTGCAACATCCACTCATCTGCTTATTTGAAAGTTTTGGTTGACAAAGTCCAGGGACACTTGGGTATAGTCACCCAACTAAAGTAACTGAAACTTTGAAATGAGTGAATACATGGAAGTTGCATCTGATTGGTTGCAGTATTTGATGAAAAAACAGCTGTATGTAGACACTAAGTTCGAAATGGCCACAGGAGGTAGGGTTGAGTTATTCCATGTGGGTTTATAAGATGTCAAACGTAGGATTTGATCTTAAAATATTCTGTATATATTGCCAAAAGGACCCATCAACTGACCCTAGCACAAGATCTGCAAGAAATACCAATAAGTGTCTAAAGTGTACATCAATGTATTGCATACACATTTGCTTGCACTAAAAGACCAAAGAAAATGTCCATCAGTATTAGCGCAGGTATGGGGTCTGATTTATTGGACTAAGTACATAGATACCATTAAGATTATAACAGTTATAAAATGATGCATTGAAAAAAAGAAAACAATTCAGCACTGGAGGTCTATCGCACTTCATTTCAAACTTGTATGGTCAACATCTTTATGTTAAAATAACTGTTTTTCTACCTAGCAATATTCATCATATCTTTCACATATTTTCGGTTCTCAATATAACAAATAGAAAAGCTCCACTACCAAATGACACTTATTGTTGCAAAACAAAACTCTATAAAAACAACTGTGGCTGATTAAGCGTACATCTGAATGTCTTTGATTCAACTATGGTGACCACAGTTTCAATTACATTTCTGGGAATTCAATAAAAGCTACAATGAAAATGTTTCCCATTTCCATTTTATCTCATGTACAAGGCACTTGCCTGAATCGTACATGAACAGACCCAAATCAACTGTCCGCATATGCACCTGCAGATAAGCGTCCAAGCTGTTTATGCCACTTGTGATTCCATGCTGACCCTGATCACTGCAGGAGCATTATGGGACAGAAGATCCAGAGTTATGCTGCTTGCAGATGGGTGTACTTTATACAAAAATAAATATAATCGTATTTGGTCTGACAGTGTCAAGGCTGATTGCTTGTCAATTTTGTAATATTTAACTTCCTGAAAAATGTATAGTTTTACATAGCCATGAATCCAAGAGATCCATTATCACTTAGAAGTTAAAGGTTAGTGTGCATTTTTTTGCACTACACTAAGATGAATATCTATTCTCATGTAAGGGTCATTACAAAGAGTAATCAAGTGACATCATAATGATGATATCATAATGCACCATATATACTAGCTTATAAATTAAGTCTAATTGCAAACAGCATAGATCCTAATTGGCCACTGCATCATGCACCAGCAGATCAGGATCTATGTTGTTCGTTCTATGGATTACTCCTAACAAACTACAGATACCCTGATCTGCTGCTGCATTATGCAACAGTAGATCTGGGTCCATGTAGTTTGCAGCTGGATCAGACTTATAAGCAAGTAAAAACAATAATGACCACATCATCTGAAGTATGCAGCAAGCACTAATTTTATAAATGTGGACAACCATAAAGCAGTAGGCATTGAAGGATAAGAATAAAATGTACATTCATTCATATAACATCTTGATACCGTTATTCTGATACAGACACCATGGGTTGATAGCTGAAATGTGCTTGAAGAACTAAGAAAGTAAATTGTAAAGAAACCTTTTTTTTTTAAATTGACTTTATAAATATGGCTATACAATAACCAAAGCTCTTGAATGCATCCTACAAAATACATCAAAATTAAAGCTTATTCAAAATAAATGAGCAGTAAATTACACAAAACATTAATTATATCAATAATTCATAGTTTATATGATCATAGGGGATTAAATAACTTTTCAATTCATCCGCAGTTTTGGATTAAATACTCTTCTCCATAGAACGAAGACTACATAAAACAAAACCATCAAAAATCTCTCTCTCAATCACTACTTTCTTTCTGTCTCTTTACCATCTCATAAATATTTGATCAAAACTGTTACACTATGCAAATGTATAATTTAAAATAAAGGTTGTTCTAATAAAAGACACTTGGGACAACACACTTTCCATGTGTAGTAGTCACCCACTGATGTTATTTTAATAGTTTTGTATCATTTTCACATGAACACTTGGAACATTCAGAGTACCTTGGCCAATGTTTTAGAAGAATAAAATGCCTTTCCTGGATATAATGTATGCTTCAATGGAACAGTGCTCAACATAATAATAATACATTTTTTGTCTTAATTACATAAGTATTGTGCAGCCATTCAACATGAAATAAACTTGATTAAAACACACATGTATATTTATTTGCTTATAAGTCGTGTCCAACTGCAAGCAACGTAACACCCTAATCTGCCATCACATAATGCACCAGCAGATTAGGGTCTATGTTTGTTCTACCAATTACTCCTTACAAACTGCAATGATCCAGTTATGCTGGAACATTATGCAACAGCAGATCTGTGTCTGTGCAGTCTGCAGTTGGATTGACTTACAAATATATTATATAAGGGCTGTCCAATAGGGCTTTAAAGAGCACATTTCCCTTAGATATGCGTACATGTGCATATGCATGTGTGTGTGACAACATAAAGTACTTATGTGACTAAAATATGGCTGCATACATAAACATTTTTATATAAAAAGGGTCTCAACATACCAAAATGAAATGCTGCCTTCCATGTAAAATCATCACTTCTTGCAAATATTATTAAGTACAGATAAACTTTCATGTAAATCAGCAAAATTTCTGCCATTCATCGAAGATCAGCGTCACTATAAGCAATGAGCACCAACTGAACTAAAGAGAATCGTGCAAGGTACCTATAAAGAAGTGGACATTGGTCTGCAATTACATTACATACCAAAACCATTAGCTGTCTTTACTTGCTCCATGGTATATTTGCACTTGTGCCACATATACATTATTTTAACTTAATTTAACCCTCCCTTGATAAACATCATGCAATAAAAGCCAACAACCAATCATTTTTAAGTACAATAAAACCCTACAACCAATCATTTTTAATTACTATAAAACCCTACATTTTTATTACTATAAAACCCTACAACCAATCATTTTTAATTACTATAAAACCCTAAAACCAATCATTTTTAATTACATTAAAACCCTACAACCAATCATTTTTAATTACTATAAAACCCTAAAACCAATCATTTTTAATTACATTAAAACCCTACAACCAATCATTTTTAATTACTATAAAACCCTACAACCAATCATTTTTAATTACTACAAAACCCTACAACCAATCATTTTTAATTACTATAAAACCCTACAACCAATCATTTTTAAATTACTGTAAAACCCTACAACCAATCATTTTTAATTACTATAAAACCCTACAACCAATCATTTTTAAGTACTATAACACCCCATAACAATTATTTTTAAGACAGTCCTGCATTTTGTTACTTTATAATCTTAATATTATAGAATTTTGTTCTAAGAGGCTCTTACTCATTCCATTCATAATAATTTACTACACTGATAGCATCAGCATTAAATTTTAGACAACAACTGTACTTTTACAAACATATCAAGGGACATCCTTTTGACAAGCCTGCCTTTTATTTAAGCATAAAGTAAAAACTTTACCACTAACATTATTCTAGGATGTGGACAGAGGGAGGGAAGGAGGGACGGATGGATGGATCCCAAAGTGATCACTATGCTCAGTTACTGCCAAAGATAGGCCTGACAAACTCTAGATTTGTTTGACTGTTACCAGTTGAAAACATAATATGCCATACTGTCATTATTATTACTTTTGCACTTAAATATTGCTGCCAATTGGCAGATTGAGATAATCTCCCATATTTGAGATTACCTCAATGAACCTACTTCAGAAATCCTACTTAAAATGAAAATTTTACTTATTTTCCACAAATATGAATTTTATTATAAATTAGAAAGAAGAATTATTTGATATTACGTTTTGACAGAGTGTGCCTACAAGTACTTCCCACACAATGTTCCAGAGCATCTGTTATTTTCAGCAGTCCCAAACACACTAGCTAATGCCAAAATGAAGTGGATACTTTATCTCAGTGATACTCTGGCTCACTGTAAAGTCAGATACAGTAGATGGCATGTGGAAAATTGAACATTATGCATGAATAGTTGAAAAATATCATTACTAAATAGAAATTATTTTCAAGAAATTTCATGGCTACAAAATTATTTTCAAGAAATTTCATGGCTACAAAAGTGAAACATTTTTGAAAGCCAAATTTAGAGTCTGCCAATCCTATTTAAATACCACATATACAAGTTTTGAAGTCTGAACTAACTGCAAACTGCAAAATGCTCTAGCAGATCTAGATCTATGCAGTTTGTGAGGAGCAATAACTTATACAACACAGCCCTGATCTGCCAGCACATTATGTGATGGTAGATCAGAGTCTACGCTGTATGCAGTTGGACCTGACTTACATGTGAGCATAGTCAGTTTGACAGAGAAAGCTGAAATCAAATTAAGTCTTATAATTATAATTCTGTAACACAGCTACAAAATTCTCACATTTAGTCCAAGTTCTTGAGACAAATCCAAACTGATTTTTTTAAGTTTAAAAAGCCTATTGTCCATGCCACTTCTGAAGTAAATAATATTCAATTTTGTATTTCTATTATCTCATCTCAGCTAGGCCATGATTAGTATTTTCCATCAAGGTGTTCCTACTTTTTGAAAACTTTGTGAAAGAAACAGTCTGCATTGGCTGTGAAATCCATTGGTAACTGGAAATTGGTAGACCTCGCACCAAGACTAGCTGCTCCAACACTGGCTGGCTGTTTCAACCGTAGCAAACTGATCTCTTTGATGCGCTTGTTTCGTGGATCACTTTGTAAAACTTCCAGGAAACCTACAAGACAATAATTTATTAAATACTCATAGATTCCAAATATTTCCTTGATATGGAATTTAACATAGCTGTTAACTCTTCATAAACCCAGACTGGAACAACTTGACATGTATATGTATTTAACACTGACAAAAACTTACTTAATGAATTATACTTTAAAAAATGTTTTGAATCTATTTCCATCATTTAACTGATAAATATTCTCAACTAGATACTTGTCAAATTTTTTTTATTTATATTAACATGTGAATATTCTCAGATACTCTGTTCTGAACGTTTCAAAATCCTAATATGATATCAGTTCTATGCAAAAAGAATACTGTATATTAAACAATACAAGTAAAGTGTAAAAGCCAGGGCAAGAAACTAAATACAAAACAATATATATATTCGCTCTCATCCAAGTGAAAGAACGCATTCAATATCACATAGGAATACATCTCAAGTCTGATGGCCTTGATGAATTCTTATGCTATTATCAAAATCGATCTTCCCAATGGCTCACCACAAGTCTGTAGATTTTGCTAAAACATTGCTGTGAATGAAGACTCTGTCACTGACAACAAAATAAAAAATCTGCTATTGTATTCAAATATATTTATGCATTTAACAAAATATCTAAATATGCTTTTTACAGTAAAACCTGTTATGAGAGACCGCCACTTCTGCCAACAAAAAACGGTCTCTCAAGACAGGTGGTCTCTCATAACAGGTTTGTACAAAAAGACCAGTTTCCAGTTTCAGAACAATTTACAGAATTATAACCACAATCACTGTACACATATTCTAATTTGTATTAATAGTTCTTGCTAAAATATTGTATGCATTCATCTGAAAATAAAATTATATGGCAATAAAGATAAACTACTATCATTAAACATGAAATCACATTTACATTTGAAGATCATATGTACATGTATTAGCATATGAAATCATTTCTGATTTACTCCCTCGGCCAATGTGGGTATGTGAGAAAGCTTGCCAGTAGCTTCTCGTGGGTTGGTGGTTCTTTCCAGGGTTTTCCCAGTTTCTTCCTCCACCATTTATACTCTCCGCCATGTATGGCCTATCTTGTGTTGAAAATTGTTATTAAACCCTACAACAACTAATTTACTCCTTTTCTTTTATAACACCCTAAATTTGCTTTACCAATGTTTAAACCGCTATTTTGTGAGTGGTCTGTTCTTTTCACTTCTTTCAGTTACAATAATTATTTTCTCCAGCATTAAAATTTGTCTCATTTTAGTTGGTGGTTCTTCCATTGTTATTAAGGTACTAGGTATCAACATTTTTAGTGCTCAGTTGTAATACTGACTGTAAAGACAGTTTTGACTAGGCTTTGGGAAAATATGATAAATCTATACATGTACTTTGCATATCTAACAAGTAATGAAATAAAAAGAAACAGTTATTTCATCCAGAAACAGAATCATTTACTCAGAGACAAAAGTCAGCGGCTTGATTCAAAGAAGACATGCAGGGATTAACTCTATAAACAAAGTGCGCAGCCCAGTCGCACCAACTTGAATAGACAATAGCTTGGTGACTGAACGTAATCTGGAGGAAAAAAAAAAACATCACAAGCCTTTAACACTATCAGTTGAATCCCTCAAACAATTCTCACTTGCTGGTTTAATAGACAAAGACCTTATTCACTCCCTGGCAATATGTATTAATTTTAAAGGCAACAATATATGCGACCACTACGTTAATTTAGGCATTACAATGGCAAATTCACGACATGTATATTAGCCTGGTTTACAGACTGTACCATCTGTCACTATATATAAACTGGGTAGCCAGAATTCTTTTTTTTTGGTTGGTTCTTTTCATGCATGTTTTTGATCAGAACAATCTTTACTATTCAAGCGATCGTTGTTACAAATGATTACATAAAGGTCAGTGGTGTCTGTTTCTATTCTTGCGATACGGACAGTCATTCATAGAGTTGGATATGGTTGGGAATCAGGCTAAGTGTTGGAATACTTTATAGGTGCTTTTAATCTGGTTTACAATAGAAAATATGAAACACTAAAAGCCTATCTACAAAAGTTCAGATACTGGTAGCCAGCCTCTCCTTTATTTTTTTAGAACGTACAAGTGGTCATTGTATTAAATAAAGGTTGGTGGAGTTTATCCCCATTTTTGCAATTGTGGTTGTTCATAGCAGTGTCAAAATGCATATTTTACCAAGACATCGTGGTCACGTTCAGCAGGTGGTCGCTCACAACAAATTATTTATATAATAAAATTGATCCGTGCATTATGATTGTGGTCGGAAATGACAGGTGGTTACTCATAAGAGTTTCTACTGCAGTACATTTTAATTCCAAATTAAGTCACTGTAATCTATCTCCAGCACGTCTTAGACTAAACCCAAGAAATACCTTTTTCAAGCAGCTCCCAGCTTTTCCATACTGACCCCACACAGACAACATGCAGCCCACCCTGACAATGAAGTAAACTCTGAAAAAAGACATATTGATACTCAGAAGTGGTCAGAATTAATGAAGCCAGGTTTTCAGGTACTGTAAATGGTATGGTTTGGTGTTTTAAAGCACAGCAACACAAACAGGTTATTTAGCAATAGTGCAATTGGGGTCAAGTCCGTTGCCAAAGGACAGCATGGTAGCTGACCCAGGTTGATCTGATAACTGAATCCTGCACCTGTTCAGTTATGAGTCTACTTGCTGGGCACTAGAGCACTGTGGCTCCTAAATGTACAGGACAACTATGACCTTTAGAAACAGCTGTCCTTTACAATGAGGAGTCTCCAACCACATTTTTCTTTTCACACATTTACACAAACGTATATATTTTTTTTGACAGTAACTAATTAATGATCATAGCAAGATTTACAAACCCCTGAACATGTTTACTGAGTTCATTCCATTAAAACATCATCATGTCTGCATTTAATGAACATGTTCGCTGAGTTCATTTAGTTAAGGTCTCAACATGTCTACATATACTGAACATGTTTGCTGAGTTCATTTAGTTAAGGTCTCAACATGTCTACATATACTGAACATGTTTGCTGAGTTCATTTAGTTAAGGTCTCAACGTGTCTACATATACTGAACATGTTTGCTGAGTTTGACTAAAATATCAATATGCCTATATGTATTGAGCATTTTTTTCATGCTGAAAAATCAAACAAATGTGCAAAAGTGATGCATTATATTTTCAAGCCCAACCTTTATTTCTTCATTAAATTCTCCTGCATTCAGCAAATTCCCCCTCTTTTGAAATGGAGAGTGCAATTATGCCACACACCCCCACACCCCCGCACAATAGTTCTGTTTACAACAAACCCTGGATCTATATATAACTGGTGAAATCAGTCATGTTTGATACTGATATGACAAAACATCATACAAATGAGGATGCATTCTAAAACAAGTGACAATAACTCTTGGCTTCCGGGTCGATGCACTTGAAATTCTCAAACAACACACCAATTTCCATGTAATGCATCCTCATGACATGCCTTTTTCTCCCATGACACTCCCCTTTTATAGTTTTGGTCAGCTATGACCAATCTGTGGAATAGTTAATGACTACATTTAGGTAAATAGGCAAGAAGTCAGTGTGACTAATTAACAGTTAATCCTTCCCAGATGTGATGACTTAAAGAAACTGTTCTACTGAATGTGTGTGTGTAAAAAACTGTGACTGTTCAACAAATAAACAATGTCCTTTGTTGTTTAAACAGTGTTTAAAATGGTCTACTGATGAAGCATATATAAATTATGTACAAAATTGAAGCTTTCACAGAGTCTGAGTTGGAACATAATATTAAATCATTAATTTACAACAACAACAACAATAATAATACTTCAATGCATCACTATAAACTGGCACACTGTGGACATCGTAGTGATATGACTGAAAATTGTTAAAGCTGTATTAAAACAATCCAAATCACACACACACACAAACACACACACGCATGCATGCACATGCACACACACACACTGCACTTTTTAAAGGAGTGGAAAAAAGTACTTAGTTGGTAAAAACGCATCAGCAAAATCTGTTTTCATTTTCTGTGAAACAAACTTGTAATGAAAATGATGCTAATGCTAATGAAAGGCAAAAAGTAGATGAAAGTGAGAGCATAAGTGAAAACAAAGTCAACTCAAACCCAGAATGTGCATTTAATGCTGACTTGATCTTGACTATGGTGAAAAATGCTGATAATGCAGAACGACAAACAAGGAAAATAGAGACCTGAGTGGGAAAAGCAGTTGCCATGATTGAAAAGAGTGGAATCAGATGGTACATGAAAAACACTTTGTGAGTGGTTTAAGGCTGCAGGAAAGCAAAATCCTTTTACTCAAAATGGAAATAAAAACTTGCAGATTTCAGCCTTTAACCATCGTGAATTTAACCCAGATCATTTAATTATTATTGAGAGCTGCCATGTTATGCCAAAAAGACAGATAATCCCATTTACTGTCGAGAAAACTCTCAAAATTTTAGCATAAAAAATGATGCAAAGCAGCACAGTTCTAAACGTTGCAACAGTAAATGAATTAATCACAATAATGGAGGAGCATCCAATACTTAAAGACTGAAGAGGAGTTTTCTAAATTTACTGTCAAATTGGGTATCAATCATCTGAACACAAATATAAGTGAAAGTTCTTTCATGAAAACACCTTTTAGGTGAAAAATAGAACCTGCATTAGATAATAAAATAATTACTAAATTGCTATGCATGGAACATATCAAATTATTTTCCTTTATTTTGTAAGAAAGTCAAGAGTTCCATTATTTCTGCCTGACAGTGTATATAAAAGCTTCATTTACTACAACAATCAGAATTTTAAAAAAACTGACCAAGCAGATTATAAATGCAGTCTAAAATCCTTGTCAAAACAGATTGGCAATATTAATACTAGACTCTAACAACCTCCATTTTAGGATGAAATAATAATTTTTTCTTCAAATCAAAGTCATTTACTGGGGAGATGTTTGGGAGGTGGGGGGAAGGGATAACATAAACTGCTGAAAAGGACAAATCTGCATGTCACCCATCCACCAAGAGTAGAAATGGTCTAATCATATTGTAGAAAGTACATTTTGTGCTAAATTATGTTTCTCAGAGAATACTTACTTCATCACATTAAAGTTAGGAAACTCCTCTACCTCTTGAAACCAGGCCTCCCAAAAAGGTGAAAACTTTATCTTTCCCATGTATACACCAAATAGACAAGGGAGGAAACTCTTAGCCATAACCTTCCCTAACACAGCTCATGTACACATAGCTCATGTACATGCTCTAAGTCACTTTTTGCAGCTATAGGTGTAATTTTGGAGAATTTGATTATACATACCTTTAACTGGCATTTATTCACTTTATTCTGCACCCTGCCCATCAAAATTCCATTGAAGATTACTATATAAATTCCTTGAAATTTGCTTAACAGCAAATTCAATGATAAGACACTTCGGTATGTCATGTCTTTTATTTCAATAAGTACATAATACCTTTTTTTCCCATACAAATATGTGCTTTCATACATGTAAAAGACTAAAAACATGGCTATCAATTCAGATTTATTTTAGTTAAATTTTACATCACGCTAAATTATCATTTTGAAGAAATGTCATATGTAGAAGCTAAGAATAAAACTTACCGTATCTTACTACTCTATCCCATTCATGGTTGAACATCCATACAGGAGATGAATGAAGATGCATGCAACTTCTTGTTCATGCAATCTTACCTACATTCCCCCTACACTAGTAATAGTTCAATTCAATATCAACTTTCTTGACCCAGTATAATGCCGAACTGCCATTGTAAAAGTCCATAGTGATCAATAATTTTTGTCTGGAAATTTTGTTATGACAATTAATGTGCAGATCACTCAAAAATCATGACTGAATAAACTTTATTATAACTATATTACAACTGAATTTCAAAAATAAAATTATATTTTAAATTTATATCAGTAAATGAGCTTACATGACCCTTGTGACTTGTACTATAGAAGGCTACAAATCAACTGGATGTTTACATGTTTAAGCAGAGTGAAACATCAGTGAGGATGCTCGTATCTGTGGAGCAGGTGTGGGAGGGTTTAACAGTAATGTAATTGGGTAAGTATTCTTGGAAAACAATAATTTCACTAAACAATGTACTTGCTCAAATCTATTTCTCAACCACCTTACTGTTAGGAGAACAGGTAACAGGAGAGCACAACCAATGGTCACATAACATGTGACAAAACTACATAGATTAGAAAAAAAACAATTACTTTTTCTCACCAAGTTTCCAGTGAACAAGAGGCTTGTGTAAAAGCCTAAATGTACCATCCTGCTCAGCCACGTTACTTTATGATTCAGTGACTTCCAGGTTCATGAAAACCTTTATAAGGTGTTAAAAGGATGGTATAAATACTGATCATGATGTAATTTATCAAAAGTAATATATGGGTACATATCCCTGTATGTGCTTTGTATTAGGAGATATAAAATAATATCTCATTTTCTGTGATACATCCTTTGTATTCTAAGAATAAGTATATAAATATGATGGGTAATTTGTTATAGGTCATTAATTTTTCACAACTTCTAAGTGTTTAGTCTTTCCACACAAACAAGCACATAATTATTTAGATGGTTAACAACATGTTTACCTGCTTGCTTAATCTGCAAATAAGAATTAAATCACCCATTTTATTGCTGTCAAAATTGCCAATTAAACAGTAGTTTACAACAGACACTTATATTACATTAAAACTGAAGTTAAATGTAATGAATGAATGTAAAAGTGTCTAGAGCCATGGCTCCAAACTTATACCATAAATAAAAGTCTTGACACAATGATGGTCAGTTTATACCATACACTAAATAAAGAAAAATTTCATTTTGATTGGCTAAAAAGTTACAAACAAGTCCCATGATGACAAGAATAGAAAAGCCAAAACAAAATTTTCCAATATGAATTCATCAGTGTTTTAATTAAATATGAAAACATTTTAGTACCTCATGTATTTTTGGTTCAAGAGCCACAATATGTTTAGCTAAAATCTTTCCAGCTTCAAGGAACACATGTCTGCATAGTTCATCTTTCTTCTCCAATGCAGCTGAAAGTGATTTAAAAAAAACATTGCTAATGATTTACATATATATTTGTTTATAATCCAATTCCTACAGCAAATAAACACAAACCTTGATCTGCCATCACATAGTGCATAAGCAGATCAGGGTCTATGTTGTTTATTCTACTGATTAATCCCAACAAACAAAACAGACCCAGATCTGCCAGTGCATTATGCAATGCCAGACTAATATTTAATACTCAGAGAATAACAGACAAATATGCCAAGGCCTGTTGCGCTCATGTTAATAACCATTTGCCCCTCTTTAATCAAGTAACCATCTTAATAATAGCCCAATTTCTATCATAATGATGCTCACAATTTCTCTTGTTTGCTATTAAAGTGTAGTTTTCATATCATATTTATAAATAAAATCAACAGCAGTATATGTTTCTGATCAATGATCCTTCCACTAAAAAACCAGTTTATATAAGAGCTCTAAATAAAAATGTAATGAGAAACAAAAAATTTTTATTAAAGATATAATTCATCAGATCTTTTAAGTGGTGCACTAGTTTCAAAATCTGCAAAGGGTTAAATTTTTAAAGAAAAAGAATTTCAATTATTTTCCTCACCAGTTATACTGGCTATTTGAAAAAGACCTTGTATCTTTTAGGCACTGTTCAAAGAATTTTAAATCCCTTTATTTTGGTGTTTGATTGATGGGTGTATTTTGGGTATAGAGTATAGAGCTTGGCCTTCCTTCAGATGTGCACCTATTAAAAAATTGCCAGCTGTGCTTGGCCATTTCACTTTCTAAGTGAACTGTGAAAAAATAGCTGATATCTTTTTTTACATTTTACATATTTGGTAATTCATTCATTGCACTTTCAGAAACTGGTATATCCAATCTGGCTAAATTAATTTCCCCTATTTTAATAACTGCTGAAGATGGTGCATGTTAGAAAAATTCAGACTAATGTCTTCAGCACAAAGGAGTAGTCATTTTGGTCAGCTGTGTGCTTAGATCATGTCCAATTCCTGTAAGTACAATATCCAATGAATAGTACATGAAAGTAAGAGAGAGGTTTGCCAATATTTTGTCCATTATGCATGTTGCAAATGCAAACAACTTCACCTTACACCTGTCACTCTCTCTGAGGTTGATTATATCTGTAGAGCACCCACATAAATGCCAAATAGGCATTATTATTGTACGATTTAAGTTTGGTTGTATAGCTGAAACATTTGAGTCACAAGCATCAAAACAGTCTTTTTGAAAAATTCTCATCTGTTTTCACCCCAAAGAGCAGTATTCATTAGTTGTATAGTCCCATAGAAGCTGAGACCCCAACCCTTCATGAAAAGTGAGCTATTGTAAAAATGCACATTGCATTTTCTCAACTAAGCAAACAATGTTATGCTGAAAGACAGAAACATGAAACTTGCCAAAATTATTCCCAAGATGTAACTAATAAATTGTACTGTTTGAAAAGGGATGTAACAGATCAGGTTCATGAAAGTCAAAGGTCAAAGGATAAAAAGTTTGCTTATTTTTCTAACACTAGAATATGGAAGAAAGCAAATTTACTCTGTCATCACTTATTTCTTAATTTCATTACAAATGAATGACAAGAAACATTTTCACTATATATTTCCTTCACTTAATGCAAGTTTTAAATTTAAGTTGACTTCACTCCTGTGTTCTAAGCTTGCAATTTCTCTATAATTCAGGCAATTGCATATTTAATACTGCCACAAGGCACATCATGTAAGCAAGAGTAAAATAAGCATAATAGTCTTTTTTTCATGCATAAAATCAATGTTAATCTACCATTTTGTTAAGAACATCATACATGATTATATGATAATAAGAAAACTAATCGCACAAATTTTTATGTTTGATTTATGGTGATGCTCTACAGTTTCATATTATGTTAAGAGTTAAATTTTTAAAGGAAAGGAATTTCACAGGATGGGTGTGTTTTGGGTTATAGAGTATACAGCATGGCCTTGCTTCAGATGTGCACCTATCAAAAACTGCCAGTTCCACTTGTTCATTTTCACTTCCTGGATTTCAAATGTAAATTGTTATGTAAAAAAAAAATTAAAAAAGAGCTGATAACATGTTTTTTCACATTTTATTTATTTGGTAATTCATTCAGAAACTTATACTCTCCAGTCTGGCAAAATTCATTTTCCCAATTTTAATAACTGCTGAAGATAGTGTATTTTAGACTAAATCAGACTGATATCTTCAGCACAAAGGAGTAGTCATTTTGGTCAGCTGCGTGGTTAGATCATTTACAATTTCCATAAGTACAATATCCCATAAAATTTCAGCCACAGAACATGAAAGTAACATAGAGGTATGCCACCATTCCCTCCAATGTCCATGTTGCAATGCAAACAACTTCATCTTACACCTGTCACTATCTCAGAAGTTCATAATAACTGAAGTGCCTCCTGAGGGATATAACTCTTCAACAAAAAATATAAAAAGACAAAAAATGGAACAATTTCACTCACTTTTTAAAATATCTTTCAATAATTACATAAATTTACAAAATCAGGCACATGTATGTAATAAAGCACTAAATACCAGATTTTTCAATATCAATCAGATTTTTCAACCATCATTGTTGAAACACAAAATTATTCAAGTATGTAACATCTTGATACAGTTGTATGCTAAGTAACAGATATTTATAATATGAGTTTATACCTTTAAAACCAAAATTAAAATACAATAATTCTAAGACTGGCTTGATCAATGATTTTAAGAAGTATAGTTGACCTTATGGATCCCATATACAAAATGTACTGGTCTAAAACACAAATTAGTTTAAAATAGCTGTGAAACTGGATTCACTGAAGGATTTTGCTGTAAACAACTCCTACTGTACCCAACTTCAAGTTGCAAGAACTTATAGAATGATCACAATTCTCAAATAAAGGTAAAACACAGATAATGATGGGAAAAAGTACCCTCCCAATAGTTGTCCATAAAATAAAAGTTGAATGAGTATTTAAAAATTAACCACATTTGTACAGACTGAAGACCAAAGACTCTTTTCAGATACACAAACAGAAGTATATTTTTGTAATTTAATTTTTTCATCATGATACAATTATTGAGGTCACATTAGCTTTCTGCAACAGAACGCTTGCATAGCCAATACTTGGCATATTATTATCACCCAACTTTCACATACTTTTCATTCACTTCATCATTGTCTTTCACAGGAATGTTATTGTGATCAACAAAATTTTTCCTTTCATTATTAAGTAAGAGACATAAGGTGCAAACATGTTATTTATGTCCAATCTCAACCATGTTATATTTGTCCAATCTCAACCACATTATTTTATGTCCAATCTCAACCATGTTAATTTATGCCCAATCTAAACCATGTTACATTATGTTATATCTCAACCCTCTTATGTCCAATCTCAACCATGTTATTTATTTCCAATCTCTCCTTGAGTTCATATTGCCATGAAACACAGCAAGTGACGTCATATCAATAAAATCATAAGTGGTGACTTTATGAAAGATGATCCTAATGATCGCATTGATGCCTTTACCACAAACAGAATGGTGATACAAATGTTCCCATTTTTTGCCATTCATTAATAATAATGTAAAGAATGAAATTTACTTAATTTTGTTCCTTATAATGGGAAAGAATTTGTGAGTTCTTGTTTTTTTAAAATATTATTATGACAACAAATGCTTCTGCTAAAGAAATTTAGTAAAGACATTTCTCAGTCATCTGTATTGTTTCCTGTTTGTAAATAAGTAAGGTATTCTATTCATTTCTGTAGAAGCACAACAAAGGAGATTAACATTTCCATGCTGAATAGAAATAGAAAATATACTTGACAGATTAATGCTAACATACCTGTAGCTAGCTCTTTACACATTCCAGCTATGTGTGATTTATCAAATTTTGCATACAGCGAGTCGAGCATTCCACTCTTATCACTTATCTGAAACATAGTTTATAGAAATATAAGCTAATGTTTATGGGACTCCCTGTCTCATCTGTCACCCATACCATAAAGAATAGTGCCATATATACTCGTGTAGAAATCAGATCGCAAAATCTGCTGGCAGATGTGGGTCTATGCAGTTTGTCAAGTCTAGACATTATATCAAGCAGCATAGACTCTGATCTGCTGGTGTATTACATGAAGACAGATCAGGGTCTATGTCAATCACAGCCGGATCCAACTTGAACTTGCATTTTTTTTTAGTATCACTTCCAGAAATGTGAAAAATACAACTTAGTGAATATTGAAGATGAAAACCATATACTGTCGCCAAGAAACCTCGTGAGTTTGTGCTTTGCTATTCTTGTTCTCTTGGTTTGTTTGAGTTAACAGTTTAATGATGTCATAATATGGTAAGAAATGCTTTCATGATGTCATAATTTTCAACACAGCCTTAATAATTTATATTGTTGTTGTTGTTGTTGTTATAGGGTTTAACGCCATTTTTCAACACAAGATAGGCTATACATGGCGGCCAGTATTAATGGTGGAGGAAGAACCCTGGAAAATCCCGGGAAGAACCACCGACCCACGAGAAGCTACTGGCAGGCTTTCTCACGTACCCACGTTAGCCGAGCCTGGACTCGAACTTACGCAGACAGAAATAATTTATATTACGACAATCAGTCATATTATGGAAACGATGGCAGAGAACATCCTATACTCAGAAAAGTGACACTACTTTTCTTTCCAATTAGAACAAGAAAAATGGAGAAAATCAGGAAGACAATTTCAGATCATGATTATGTGATGCAGTGTGGTTTTTAATAATAATAATAATAATAAAATTATTATTATTATTATCATTATTATTATTATTATTATTATTATTATATTCTTTAGCAGTGCTTGTTGCTACTAATGTATTATAAATTTATTTCTGCACATTTACTTATTTATACATTAGTTCCTGTCATGAGTGCTAAACCCCTCACAAAGGAGGCCAGCACCTGATCAGAGGTCACCATGCTTGATCCCACAATTATAGCATATTGTTACCATTTTGTTCAGCTTAAGACAGGCCAACCCTCTTACAGGGACACCCTTTCAGTGCTGAAATGAGCGGCTTTACAAAAGGGAGAACACTGTTACAGTATTAAAAAATAGTTTGGGTTTTTCCACTGATGTAATCTTGATGATTTAATGTACAGAGTGTCTCTGTAATATTTTATCCTAGTGTTCATGTATCTACATGAACTTTAGTATAGAAGAAAGTGACAAATGGTTCAAACTCAGACTTTACTCTTCTGCAGTGTAGGAAATAAGGTCTCATATTGGAGTAGTAGTCATTTCTATTCAAAGTTGATTTAGAAGAAATATACTGTATGGACTGATGTTAACACTGTTCACTTTAAGGATATAAACTATGTGTATGTTTAAAGCAAAATGAAATATTAAAATATTCAAAGTTTATAATTTTGTATGGTTCCTTTGATTATTTAAAGGTGAAATCATCAGGTTTATGTATTAAAAAATTTGGAAATGAAGTCTGAACTTACATGTACCTTCAATGACTAAAGCACAGAGGTGATTGGATTTACCTGGAGTAGAAGACTCTTTGTTCTTCATGCAGTTTAAAACACTGATTAGATAATTACTGATGCTCAGGTGTAATAAACACCATTTAATTGGGCATTGGTTCCAATTACTGGCATAATCAAACTTCAAAATGACATCTTGAAACAAAGTTATTTAACTAATTTAATTTTTTACATTCTCTGACATTTTGGCATAACCTTATAAATATAAGGCTGTACTAACATAATTTCAGTCATGTTCTCATAATCCACTATTTCAATCAGCTTGTATGTTTTGTTGAAACTGGTGAGTGAAATATTCAAGAATAAAATACAATAAAAAACTGTCTTTCATATTCTAGATCTTTCTTTCCAGTCAGCATGTATGTTTTGCCTGGATTGGAAATGATAAATATTCATCAAAATCTTCCACACCACACTTATCCCAAAATTTATGCTACTCACAATCAAATTTAAGTTTGTTTTTTTTTGTTCTGTTTATTTTTTAGAGTCGAAGGAGGGTGAAATAGTGATGACAAATTATATTTTAGGGAGAAATGAGGATTACAGGGGTTACTTCTGTACCACCAACCTTATACTTTCGTTTCTGTATGCAGAAGTGGAAGATGCAGAATAGCGAGAGTTTCTATTTTAAAATTGAAACAGATTCCAATTTTCTTTAAAAGTTAAACAATTAGTCAACAATACCAACAAACTAAATGTCATGGAAAATGTAATCACAAAGAAAAAGACAGTAAATGTAATCACAAAGAAAAAGACAGTAAATGTAATCACAAAGAAAAAGACAGTAAATGTAATCACAAAGAAAAAGACAGTCCTATATAATGTACCTCAGTATTCAGACTTTACATTAAATATTGGCTATGTATATCCCTTCCTGACACATGAAAGACTAAAGAAAACAAACCTCCCTCTTTTATCTCTCTTGCCCAAAGAAGTATATACAGTGTATAGGAGAAAGAATTGACAAGGTTGTTAGAAAGCAGACATGATTTTGGTATTCCATAAAAAAAAAATCTGATAAAAATGTGCAGGTGAGTTGGGGGTAATCCCTCAATGGGGTCTCTAAGGGTGATGCCCCTGATCTGGGGGGCACAAAAAGGCCTTTTACACCAATACAAAACTGGTCTTCATAGACTTTATAACCATAATATATTCCAAAGTTGTTACTTCATTCCAAAAACAATCATTTGAAAAAATAACAAACTTTCAATAATACTTGAAGAATTTCACTGTTCATTGTCACTTCAACTTGTTCTCCAATAATATTAGTGCTGATATTATTACAAGTGCATGTCAGTTTTCACACAGTAATTCAGTCAAAATAGTTTTTCAATTTTTGCAACAAATATTTTATTATACCTTCCTCCTTTCAGAAAAAATCCATAAAATAAAACACCCAAACACATCAACTATATACAAATAAACACATAAATTCACTTGCCTCTTCCCCAATGGACTCAACCTGTTGATAAAGATATGACAGTCTTGCTCTTTTTGCAGCCCTGGCAAAGATTTCTTTTGCTTTCCTTTTCGACACCATTGACATTTTTGGCTCAGTGTTCAATCTTTGCTTTTTATCTCAACAAGGAATTTTTTTTTTCCTTTCAAGCACCTCCTTGTACTGGCTGTAATTTGTGCTGTCCAAACTCTAACAACTATGATATATAGCATAATTCAAATCTATTTTTGCAAAGATCACAAAATGCCATTTCTCTGGCATTCAGTTTTCTTATGAACTGACCAACCACATTTCCATTTACTCTCCACTTGAGCCATTCCCATTTCCACACATTTTTAAAACCTTTATCTAAATGTTTATGCCCTGTTCTGTCTCAAAAACTGGAGACAACATGTTTTCCAAGCATGTTTCTTTTTTTCCCGTTTCCATCAGTTTCCATTACATCAAGATTCATTGGGACAGTAGAAACTCTTGGCCAATCAAAATACTCTTTACAACGATTGTGTTAAATAATATATGGACTGAATAATTTGCATGGATCATTTCTGAATCAGACTGGAAAGACCATTTTTTTAAAAACTGGACTGGAGACGATATATAAAAAAACAGACATTGAGAATCTGATTTTTCTTGTCTGGAGAAAAGCAGAATTCCACTTTAAAACAGAGAAAAGACACGTCTGAGAAAGTATACTAAATCAAGTGATGAATCTAGATAGAAATCACAATCACTAACATGTGATCAGTTATAATTAGAAATAGGCAACATATCTACATATAAACACACAGGGACACAGTGGTTATGTCTTTAAATAAGGTGTGGATGGTGGGAGGCTATGCTACCTTGGTGACACATGAGATGCACTCCCACAATGAACCCCCAAAAAAGAGATAACCATACCAACATTACAAAACAGCATAAACTAAATGGGGACAAACTTGTGATTACAAATAAACACATATCCTACAAGAAAACAAACATATTTCCTTTTCCATAAAAAAAATTTTTTTGTTTTATCTGCATACATAGTTTTGATAAATAGGTAATTCATAATAGACTCAGTCCACAGAAATGACAGTCAAAACAATTAAATACATAAGGTTATAAAAAAAACGTGAAAAACAAATGCCAAAAATATACTAATCCATGGCAAGAATCACTCTTAAATTTCAAGAACTGATGAGATAATCAACCAAAAGGTGCAATGCTTAAGGATAGAAATACCAACCTGTCTTGAATATACTTTTGGCTCATGGAAAGAAAGATTGGAAACTTGGTAACAGGAATCTAAACTCCAATCCAAATTATAGTTTATTTTCTTCAAAATTCTTTAATTTTAATAACCATAATGGAAATTGGAAGGGGCTACAAACATAAAGGCCTTTTGACTTTCATATCAGGATGAAGGATCACCTCATATGTCTCCAAGTTTTCTCATAGTTGTAGGTCTTGTGGCATCCACATGAATAAAGGCAAAACTAACACTAGCTTTCCAAATGCAAAAGACAATTAAGTGCATTCTAAAATCATCTGCACAACAGCCAGTAATATACGGCAATCTGAATACTGATTTCCATCTAATTTAGAGCAAAGTTTTACATCACAATGAAACTTGTTTGTCCTAGTTGCCCCCTACGATGGTCCCCAAGATGTTCTCTTTTCTCTCACCCTGCATGACAAAAAATAATAACTAAACTAGAGCAACTACAATGCGTGGCCAAATAAATCTCCATGCTTTTAACTGCATGTTAGAAACTCTATTACCCCCCCCCCCCGACCGTGGCCCATACACTATAATGCAACCTCTATTAACAAGAAAAACTGATATTTTTGGCAAGCTCAAGGTTACCTTAAAATATTTCTTCATGATGTCACTGACAGTGCTGATGTCATATGGACTGGGACAAAGGCTGTCTTCATGATCAAACACAGTCTTAAGAGCCAACTGTGTAATCCAATAAGCTGAAAAACATAATTCGATCTCATAACTGGGACACAAAGGATTTGTACAAATATTATCAAAAACCGAGAGGAATACTGGCAGAACTGCAAGGCATGGAGTCAAGGTGAAAAACTTAACTCTGGTTTTAAATGTTGTTTAGTACAGATTGGCATAGATTTTCATATCCTCTTTACCTATGATTTGCATTTGTTTAGTACTATTACATTTTATAAGGCAGTTAAACTTAACTCTGGTTTTAAATGTTGTTTAGTATAGATTGGCATAGATTTTCATATCCTCTTTACCTATGATTTGCATTTGTTTAGTACTATTACATTTTATAAGGCAGTTAAGAGAACAGATTCAGTAACAACCACTTTACATAGTTACCAAATGGTCAAATATGTTATCACTGTAATGTGTTAGTAAAATTCACCATTTCCTTCATGTATCAGTATATAGAGGGGCCCTGAATGGTTGAGTGGTCTCAAGTGCTCACCGTTACGGATCACTGTCATCTCACCTCTGTCTGCGTGGGTTCGAGTCTAGGATTCAGCCAGTGTGGGTATGTGAGAAAGCTTGCCAGTAGCTTCTTGTGGGTTGGTGGTTCTTTCCAGGGTTTTCCCAGGTTCTTCCTCCACCATTTATACTGGCCACCATGTACAGCCCATCTTGTGCTGAAAAATGGCGTTAAACCCTACAACAACAACAACCAGTATATAGAATTACGCTCAAAAAGTGCACCACATATCTGATATCCCACTGCATCCCACCCCCATTAGGTGTGTGAGAACCAGGAACTGATAATTTGGCATGAAACAAGATTCTTTGGAAATTGCTATACATTCCTTACTGATGGGAACTATCAACGTACCAGTACAGTGAAAAAATACCATGGTATGTACCACAGGAATAAGTACCATGGTATACCAGAGCACACCTCTACAAACTAGATCAGTGAAAAAAATATTCCAAAATGATTTGAAATAATCTTACCAGAACCTTCATCCCCCATGAGGTGTCCCCATCCCCCACATCTGAAGGCACTGTTATCTGAATTAACCAGTTGACAGTTTGACCCTGTTCCAGCAATCAGTACAATTCCACCTGCAAACAGAAAAATAATGTCTACTTGTGCAACCTATATCAAAGTCAATGCTTGGGGATGATTTAAGCAATATAATCACCAGGGTGCCCATCATTTTGCTAAATAGACTCAAAAGCACCTTCCACCTTTTCTTGATCTGCCATCTTCAAACCCATCCTTATTTTGTCAATGAATTCTTTTGTATTCCAAGTATATTATCAACTCCAGTGTCCCTCCTTTCAAAAACAGCAAGGTCTAACAGTTACAACATTTCACTTGTCTCAATCTACGACATTTCCATGAAAATTTCACACATGAGGCTAAAAGTGAGTGACATTTCTGGCACTGAAGCCTAAATGAGAGTAAACTATTACTCACTGACATCTATGTCTAGTAAAGGTAAACAAGTCTATTTCATTTTTCATCCTGTAGAAGTAGGAAGAGAGAACACAAACTTCTCCGTCACTCTCTTTGAGCTAAATCCATATAGTAAATTGGTGACAATATAAAAGACAGCCACAGTGACCTACTTATTGTATATATGAACTACTCTTTCTGCGATGAATCGATATATCAATTTTATGTGTAATTGAAATAGGAGTCAAGACTTTTAGGGCATAATGAACCAAAGACAAAGACAATCAAAGACAAGAAGAGTGAAAAAATGGGAAAAACACTGCATCCTCTCCCACCTTCCTTGGTGAGGGTATATTCAAATATAACAAACAGCATAGATCAGTTGGCATATTATTGGTGTATAACACGTACTTAAATTTAAAAAATGGGACAGATCTGCTGGCATATTATCCATTTAAAACATATACCCAATGACAAACTGCACAGACTTAGATCTGTTGGCAAAACACTTGCTCAAATGAAAAACAGCAGAGACCATGATCTGCGGCATATTATCTGTGTATAACACACTCATATACAAATGGCTTACTTAGATCTGCTGGCATATTTATCTGTGTATAACACAAACCAATATACAAGTATCAAAGACCTAGTTTTACTGGCACATTATTCATGTACAGTACATACTCAAATACAAATTGTATAGACCAAGGTTTGCTGGCATATTTATCTCTGGAAAACACATACCCTAATACAAACTGCATAGACCTAGATCTGCTGGCATACTTATCTGTGTATAGCACATACCCAAATACAAATTGTATCGACCTTGATTTGCTGGCATATTTATCTGTACATAACACACACACACACACACACACACACAAATATAAACAGCATAGACTCAGGGTCTGCTTGAAGATGTGGGCTGACACAGTTGACAGCTGGATATGCAGCACATTAGTAAACACAATAAATATTCAATCGGTATTCTCATTAAACTTATTCAAATCCTGTCCACTTAAAAACCATCATTTAAACCCAACAGTCAGATTAATAAATGCAACTTATATGTACATAACATTGTTTCCTCTCATATTAACATATTTAAGTGACAGATATATAAAAAAAATGAAGTTGGTGGGTGTAAATTATTTTGCATGATGGAATACTCACCTGTTGCTATTGCAAAGCTTATCTTTTCTGGGATGGAATTACCCTCATCTGTATAATAAAAATTCATCATCCCATAGACAAACTGTCAAACCGTAAGAGCACAGAGCCAATCTGCTCCCACATCACTAGCCGATGTGCAGTAGTCATCATCTTTTTTCAGACTATGCCATTTGTATCAGTTCTTTTTAAAACACTGCAGTATACTTTACCTTCAGTTCATGTCTCGAACAAACATTGGGCATTTAACTGTGGTTATTACTGATATTAAATGTCTGTTTAATGAGAAATAGCTGTTGAGGGAATACTTGAATCACCTGTAGCTGTAGCTGTGAAAAGGGCTCCCCATGTATCACTGGCCACAAAAACAGTCTCTGCATCTTTGGTGTACTTTGACTTCATGCCTTCAATTAACTTCACCTGTGAATCCTTCTCATCACCACCACTCAGTGATAGTCCCTTAAAGAATAAGATTTAGAATTCTTCTGCATTCAAACCCTAACTTATCAAGTAACATTTACATAACAATAATACAAATTCAAATCATCATCATAATTTGACCCTAACTTTGCAAGTAACATTTACATAACAGTAATACAAATTCAAATCATCATAATTTGACCCTAACTTTTCAAGTAACATTTACATAACAATAATACAAAATCAAATTATCATCATATTTTGACCCTAACTTATCAAGTAACATTTACATAACAACAATACAAAATCAATCCATCATCATCATCACCATTTATATATGTCACATCTTATATCACCAAATTATACTTAATGACATTGCATCATAGATAATATATGCATTGATTTCACTGTCAAATCTGAAATTCCTAAACAGAAGTCACCAAGGACACTCTGCTAGTTAAAAATAATTTCCAGGAAATAATGATAAGACCATTTCTTCCTTTGAATTGCAGAGTTTTAAAACCATCTCTGATACATATCAGTAATACCAGTAAAAGGAATTTCCTCTCCAACTCTCATGCAAGTAAATTTAATAAAAAGCTATTGCTGCTGCAAAACTGGGAATAAAATCAACTCTGTTTTAATTTAGGACCAACTAGATGTCATTAGAACTTTTTTGGGTGAAAACTAAGGTGAATATGACCATCCATTCAAGTGGGGTAACAATACCAAGATTTTCAGGCTGTCTGCTATTGTAACTATATTGGATGTGAGGTCAGCACCATTTTCATTTAGGGCCAACTAAATATCATCTGACGTCTTTAGATGTAAATCTGATGTTGATATGACCACCCATAATTTCAAAATGGCCACAACTACAGTTGTTCGATCAGCACCATTTTAATTCAGAACCAACTAAATATGATATGAAGTCTTCTGGTGGAAACAACATTTCAATAATTTTCCAGTGCAGATAAACTTTGATTTTCAAGATAGCAACCAAAGTGGTCATATTGGCTATTAGATTGTTACCAAGTGGCCATATTGGATGTTAGATTGTTACTATTGTCATTCATGTCCAACTAAATATCACAAAAATATCAACTGCACGAGTAATGATAAGGTTTTCAAGATGGCCACAGTGGTGGCCACATTGGAGATCAGATCAGCACTGGTTTCACAATGGAGCAACTATATATCATAGAAAGTCTTCCGATGAAAAGCCTATGTCAATATGACTATCCATCCAGAAATAATAATAACAAGATTTTCAAGATGGCCACTGTGGTGTCCATATTGGATGTCCATGTAACACCATTTTAACCTAGGACCAACAAGACTATGAGATAAATATGTCTGTGTAAAGTTTCATGGTAATCCTTCAAGCAGTTTGGATGGAGTAGAGATAACAATCTTGTATAATGGATGGACATATAATGGACAACAGACCATCCCATAAGCTCTTCTGGTCTATGACCAGTAGAACTAGACAACATAAACATTTGGTACAACATATGTTACAAAACATATGAAACTTTAAAGTTATTAAGACAAAAAGAAAAACCCAGGAAAAAAACTTAAAATTATTATTCTACCTATCAATTTGATTTTCAACGGTACTGACACAAATTCATCTAAATGAATGCAATGAACAGAGTATGTGTATTATACCCCTGTCTGCTAATATTCTGGACTTGGGCAAATGAAGTGACATACCATACCATGACGTAGCAGCTAGAAACATCACACAGCATATATGGTGAACAGAATATTCAAACCTGTTTTAATTCAAAACGAAAAAATTAAACTCACTTTTGAAAACAAATGCTACTGAGTGCAAGGAACTTGTGACATGTTATAATGTACAAGTTAATTTCACAAAACGTGTATCTAATTAGCAAACATTTTATAATCCTATATTTTACAGCTTCAGCAGCAAGCAAAGTTCTAGGTACAAGGGACCTGAGAGTGCTATTTGTTATATCCAAGAACTGCATACACAAAACACAAAAATTATCACTCTACACAAGTGGTTCTTAACCCATGGGTTGCAACCCAAAACTGGGTCACCATTCTATTTTGAGTGGGTCACCGAGATCAAACTTTAATTTGAAATTTCCTACCCTAGTGGTTTTTTAGCATTTTAGGGTGGTGAGGCTAACATGACAAACTTAATCTGGGTTTCCACCTAAATTGGGTTAAGAACCAAAACTCTATACTACAAACACAGTAGCACTGCCACCACAACTCCATATTTTCATCATAAATTTCATGTCTGTATCTGAAGATCTTCTGGATGATACAATAATCCCATGTTATTTCTATGCAATTTCACAACCACATACCTGGACAAGGTTTTTGCTTTGTGCAAATAATGGCTGGGGAGCCAAGAGAATGTTTCAGTGCTGACCATCATCTTGTTTGATGCAATGCAATTGCAGCAAAGTCCAGTCACAATCCATCAGCAAATGCACTGGAGGTCAGATCTTCATCATGTTCATTTTTTAAAAAGTCCTTACTGGTAGCATAAATTCTATAACAACATTATAATCTCTTAAGAATGAAAGAATGAGTAACAAATACAAGATTTTAAATCCATCCATCATTTTCATCTAGGGCCAACTACATAATGTAAAAAGTGTTTTTAGAAAAATCAATACAAATTTGCATTTGAAGTAGCAACAAGACTGTTTGCTTAGCCACAATACCCACCATGTTGGAAATCATATCAGAACATCATTGGGCAAAATATGGTAAACCTCATTAAATGCCCTGTCAAAAAGACCGAATATCTTCCTCTTCTGCTGCCTTGACTGACGGATGGGATGAGGCAGGGGACCTGAAGGGAGGGAAAGCCACCTTGGCCTGTCTCGCATTTATCTGAATCAATGGGAAAAAAGGACATCTTTATCCTACTCTTGCTCCTAGGAGGCAAAACTATGTGACTCAGTGTCTCCGTGTTACAGGGAAGACTTGGAGGTAAGAGAGACTGCAACCTGTAACTCAAGTGGAGCTAAAGATCTGTCTCTAGCAGCATATTCTGAAGGTTTGTGAGAGCAACTCTCAACTCTCCTTGGGTGTTTGGAGGAAGAAGGTCTGCCTTTTTTACCCCACTTCATACGAGGATGATGAAAGTCCAATTGACTGCAGCATCAACCTCTCAACCATAGTGACAAGGTCCTGAAGTCCATGGATGCATGGAGAGAAAGGGGCAATAACGTCCCTGCAGTAAGATGGCACCATATTCCACACAGATTTAGTGAGATTGTAGGAAATGGGGTTCCCCTGGTGACTGGTCAATGAAATGTCAGGCAACTCTGGCAACTCTGGTTTGTGAGAAGAACCTTCCGTAGATCTGATAGACATAATCATAGCTCTCCCCTTACCTGTTGACTCAATCCCATCGCCAACAACAGGCCCCGGAGACTTAAAGGGTACTGCTTGACTTGGGGTGGGGGAGCACATGACCCACTATCCAAGGGAATTAGTTTAGAAAATCCATAAAAATTCTGGGGAACATGTGGAAGGATTTTTTTTCTATATATTATATAAAATGTTCATCTATGTTTGGAGAGGTTCCATACCTCATCTGATCATAGACCACCAAAAGGATAACCATCTGTCTTCTTGCAGCCTAGATAAGTGGAGTGGGTGTCCCAGGGGGCTTTCAGCCACATCTGCCCACATTTCACTTAGACACTGCTGCAAGAAAATGCTGAAAACATTTCGGTTTTTCCCAAAAAATTCTACTAAGTATTATGTAAAAAACGTGATGTATTTGCACTGACTACGTCAATGCTCATTTAATAATAACAAGAACTCTAGCTTTCCAGGTGTTGTCTCAAAGAACTAAAACAGCCACTGATGTTTTAATGTAAAAAGGTTCACAATGCTAATCCAAGTAGTGAAGATTAAAAGAACATAAACAACCAATAATACTTAAGATTAATCAAAGATGATATCAATCAGGCTTATCCATGAAATGGAGACAAATAATTAGCAAAACAGAAGCATGGCAAGATTGCTCATAATAAGAATAAAAATAATAAACACTATCCTAGACTGACTTTTTAGAATGAACTGATGCTTGATCACTAAATACAAATTAAAAATGAAAAATTGGTTTGTGACCTGCTTTTCAGAGATAAAAACTGCACAATTCAGATTAAAAGAATTAATGTTTAATCTAAGGGTACTTCCACACCATAAAAACAATGTAAAAAAATCTGCTATTATTTAAACGGATATTGGCGATGATGAAGACTGAAGGTTTTCAAGACAAATTGCCATTTTAAGAACTTGCATGTTAATAAAATTTGCACATATACTGTTGTTGGATGTGTGCATAATATTATTCAATTTTATTGTATTCCTGGAAATGGACCAAAACTAAACCATATATTTTTATATTAGAATTTATTGTGGAATAAAAATACTGAAATAAAATTAACAACTTTGTCGCCTTTCTATTATGGATCTGTTCTGCTTCCTCTCCAACTCTCATGCAAGTAAATTTAATAAAAACTGCAACAACCTTTAACATTTTTGATAGATTTTTATTATTTTGTCACCATTTCAGACCTTTCAGCCCCAATGATACACAACAATGGAAATTTTTCAAAGTTTTCAGGGAGATTTCAACTATTTTAGGGAGAATTTCATTAATCTTTAAGATATAAAAGGTACAATAAGTTGAACATGTTTACAGAAAGTGATTGCTTTTCAACATTTCAAGATTTAAGCCAATATAGTAATTCAATTCTAAAATAATAGTAAAAAGCATTGCATATAAAACCTACAAACCTTAAATAGAAAACCACAAAAAAATCATTGGTGTCTTCTTTTTCTTATAGGTTGGTTATGTAAAGTTCTTCTAAATAAACAATAAATTTAAGACAAAATTTTCAGATATTAAGTAACACTGAACAAAACAGTCAAGAATGTTTTATTGCAGATTTATTTGCAGAACAATAATTTGAGCTTGCCATTGATTTTTTTTGTACATTTTAGTTCCTTTCTATACTTGTTAGTGCCTTTTTAATGTTCTTAGTGCCTTCTTAGTGCTCTTAGTGCTTCTAGAGGTGTTTGGCAGGACCCATTCAAGACAGAGATGGTAAACATCGTGTTCAACTCAAAAGTTTGTAAAGTTTACTGCAACCTTAATTAATTCCAGTACAGTTTCACAAACTGCAGTTCCAAACACTACAGAGCTCAATGGCTTTTTCATATCACTTAACTTGATGTAATCCTTAAAAAATAAACTATATTTCACGTGGTCCATGATGATTAGGGCAATCATCCTTCCCACCATATGACATACTCAAATCAACACATGATGTCCAGTGCTCAGAGGAAATTTTTTTTAGGCACAGGACACGGGCTGGTGACTTAAATAAACTCACAAGCCCTGACTGAAATTCCACAAGCCCAGACAATTCATATCTGTCAACTCTCAAGCAGGTAGAAAAACCTCCTGATTTTGGGGGGTATTTCCATGCCAACCTCCCGATCTCATATCTCCCAATTTTTCACAGAGAACTCCAGATTATTACATTGTCTGTCAATTTTCATTTCTCAGAAGAAAAAAAAAAACATAAATAAACAGATATATCATATGCAATCCACAGATGCCATATTCTATTTTATCACTTGTGAATACTGTTGTGACAAAATAATTAATATCACTCTACAAAGCTTTTTTTCTTCAGTAAACAGAATCTTAAGATTAAACATTCACATAAATTTTTGATTTTTTAAACCTCCACAACAGTACTATAATAAAAAAAATATTTAAAAAAATAAAATTGTCACCAATGTGTTTCAATCCCATGAATGATCACTGTGAATGCTGTGTAATTTTCTCTGCAAACAAAATCGCATCTCCATTCCCACCAAAGAAACTCAGCCAGTAAATACCCTGCATTCCTCTACTGTATATGTAAACTTTAATTACCATGATTAAATTAAAAGAAAGAATAAAATAAAATATACCACAAAATATGTGCCCCCAAAGAACTAATTCATAGGAAATGTTTTATTTAGTAAAAAAACTGCGTTATATGCCTTAAGAGTTAAACCTAAGGAAATAAGGTGGGTTATAAAACATGGAAAAAACAGGTGCCACATGTATGGTAACTTGTGACTGCAGATTTAATATGTTAAAATGAAGTCCTAGGCATCGTAAGTTACAACAAAATATGGCATCATTTATTTGCCAATCAATTGCTGGTGCCTATATACACCCACTGTAGAACATGGTTTCTTTGTGAAGTATGTCCAAAGGGCAGTCCTTTTCACAAGATAAATGCAATGATAAGGATTAACTGTTAATTAGTCACACTGGCCTTATGCTTGTGTACTTAAGTCTAACCTTTACCTATTATGCAGTTTAGCCACAGCTGACCAGAATATGAAATGGGGGGCTTGCCCTATAAGGTGTCACAGAGAAATGGCGCGTCCCACAGACGCTCTCACATTGGGGCAAGGGGGTGGGGACAATAGTCGCCTCCCCCAATTTCACTTTTAAACATGTTTTGACCTACATCCATAAAATTTCATGACTGACCACTACGTGTCCCACCCACCCACCCCAAAAGTTTCTGCGGGCACCTCAGGAGCGTCCTTTGAGAATTTCACCCTTACTGGACCTGGAAGATTGGTCAATATTTACTGAAACTGGAGCTTAAAAAATGCCTTGTAGAAACCTCCCCATTTTAGGTCCCAATCTCACTATTTTATTTGTTATTCTTCCTACGTGGCTCATGAAAAGTTGACAGGTATTCCAGACTCCAATTTCCACAAGCCAAAAATTTCCCCATTTTTAATATTGTCACACAACATTGCAATAGCTGCAATTCCAATATAATTTTAATAAAAATGAATTACACCTGAACACTATTCCCATAACTGAAATGATCGTGTTTTGCATTCTCTGCCGCTGTTCACAAACTTGTCAAAAATATAATACATATTGGCTTAAACATTCTCATTCAAGGCAATATGTAATAACCTTTGTTCTTGTACACGCATCTATCATCTCTTTGATGTACCTATAATGGGTTGTTCCACTTCCTGATCCTACCTATGCAAATTAGCACAACCGGTTAACCTACTGCAACCTTCAACATGTCTCACTAGCTATTGTCAGCCAGTTAAATGTGAAACTTTGATTTTGTAACTGGCCACTTTTCCTTTAATTGCCGCTATTTAAACTGCCCAAGGGATAGTTTTATATCAGTTCCAATCATTACAGATTACTGTTTAAATATACAACATGTAATGGACATAGACTGAAAGTTTTTTTGTTGTTGTTTTTTTTTTAAATAAGATTACAGAAAATTGTGTTTTATCGAGACACAACCGTGTCAGAGGGATTGGGAAGACAAAACTGTATTTTTAGCAAAGCTTCCATTTGATTAAATCAGATCTCAATTTCATGTAGGATAGTGATAATCTGATTTAGATTGCGCTGTCTTATGGCATGTATGTCAACATCTTGAAAGTACATTTACTCATTTCATCAGCACGATCAAAGTTTCCTCAGGCAAACTTTTTTTTTGACAAGCCCGACGGGCACTTCACTTTGAATACAGGACTGGCCCTAATGAAAATTAAAGAGGCCCCAAGCATCGAGATATCAAAATTTCTGAGCACTGATGTCCACTAAACGTAACTGTTGTCCTTCCAGCTTTCTTCCACAATAATCTCATTATTCCCTTTTATTATTCTGCACTAATAAAACTTTTTCAGAGTTTTACTGTCTCTTTCATTCTCATACGTCGCTTACTGGATGCCATTTAAAAAAAGAAATAAGCAACAGTTTGATCATGCATCACAAGATACGCAGTCTAAAGCATCTAAGGTACTCTGGTAAAGTTAGTTTGATTCCCCAACTAATTCTAATTAATCTAATATAAAAGCACAAACATGAACAAGCCAGCATCCAGATTTTACCACAAACAACTGTATTGCTACAATTTATACTTTAATTCCACAAGTCTGTATTTTAAGGGTCATTCCTGTAAGGATTATGACAAAATTGTAAGGGCTGGTAGGTCTGGTTTTTCTTTAAATGCAACAAAATTTTTCTCCCGGTTTTGTTTTTTTTTTCCTGGAGAAAAAATAACAATGTGAGAATACAGGAGAAATGGTCACATTCCAGGAATGTCCAGCAAAAATGGGAAGGTTGGCAGAACTGCCATCTTAAATGACATATAATTTTCCCCATTTCATACACTTACATATAGGAGGTCCAATGAATATTGCAGATTTAAAAAAACACTGCACTGAAAGTAAGTTACAAAACAAATCATATCTGTTAGTTAACTTTCAACTTAATTTTTCACATCTCAAAGTTCTGAATGACAAAATATATAACTCTAAGGAAACTTTCATGCTTTTTAAAATGGTATATATCTTTGAAAATTATTTTAAAAACTTGTCCTAAAGAGACAGGTTGACCAATGCCACTGCATTTGATGTAACAATTTTCAGTTCTACACAAATGCATATTTGAATCAGAGAAGCAGTAACCAATAAAAAAGAGTAGTAGGCAGGTAGAGCTACAATAATCATCCCTAATGAATACATAACATTTAATCAAAAGGAAAGTGGCATCTGTAATTCTCCTACTGTATAACACATGCACACTACACAAAGCTGTATTTACTGCTTGACAAAAAGGCTTATATGTCACTGGCATGTTGTCCAAAAGAACAAATTTAGAAAATGTCATTAAGCTGACCAGCAGTGTTATTAAAATTAGGCAGATATGAAGGTGGTAATGAAAGTTAAAATGTATCTCGAAACCTGGCAACAAGTCCAATTCCGCTAATAATTACTTTTAGGGCCATGGATTCGAGTAAACCAGGAGGTTCATGCAACTTTTTATTTTTCTGCTGTATTTATTCCTCAGAAAGCTTCATTGATAAAACTGCTTACAATAACATTGCAATATGCCTTAATTTTTGCCATCTAGATGCAAATACTTAGTAAGAATTCAATTCATTGCCCTTTGCCATAATTTAAAAAATAAAATTATATAGCAAAATGCATGTTATTAACATTATGTTCAACAGTGTTGTACAAGGCTCTTTAGTGACCATTTCAAAAAAGAACTGTGTAATTCAGTCAGTAGAAGTCATTCACTTTGTTTTACTTTAAATGTTTAGGAAAAGCTCAAAAGTATTTTTTAAATCAAGGTAAACTTTGTGATTTCAATGTCTGCAGTCTGGAAGTACTGATAATAGAAACCTACTGACAATGTCGGAGTTTAGACATGTACATACCAGAGCCTGTAATGGTCTGTCTTGATCAACATGTGCTTTCTTCTTGGCTTCAACCACCATGTCATGAATCCTCTTCAGGCATTCTTCCAATCCTATCAACTAAAACAGAAGAATTATATTTAACAAGAGCCTATAATCAATGAGTCATTTTTTAAAGACAGCACTCCATTACTATAATGCATGATGTTTAATGTGTTCAAATAATTCAGCAAGACACAATATATACCCGCTTCTAAGTAGAGTTTGGCTACAAACAACATCAAACTAATCTGTCACCACATTATGCACTAGTAGAAGTCTATGTTGCTTGTTCTACTCATTACTCCTAACAAACTGCATAGACACAGAACAGCCAGCACATTATACAACAATAGATCTGGGTCTGTGCAGACTGCAGCTGGACCAGACTTACAGGAAAATATATATACTGTAAATTGTAAAGCAAAATCAAAGAAGATCAGACAAGCAATCTAACTGAAATCATAATTACCAATGCTACATATCAATCTAGCAGATTTCCATTTTATTCCGGTTTGGGTTGTAAGATGCAGTTACTAAAGTTGCATCACAGGCCACAACTTGTGTATTGCTGATGACATCAAGAACTATCAGTATTGACCTTTCCATAATGAAGAATGTAACTGCTAAATGAAACAATGGTACAGCAAGGCTCACAATTAATGCTAATCCGGTAAATATGCCAAACAATCAATACAACCCTAGCCTGTACAAATCCATTGCATCTGTAAAACTTTCTGCTGGTCACTATCATAATTTAACCAGTGTTTTCTATCAGAAGTATCTAATAAACATGGGATGGCATTCCCTTTTACAGTTCACTGATTTGTTTACTGTGTTGATTAAGCACCTGTCAATACTTTGCACTGAGGAGATAAAAGGAATGTATTCAGTAGAAATGGCCATGCATCAAGTAAAAAAGAAAGTGGACTGTCAAAACAGCCACCATACATGCTGAACAAACCTGGTACCCTGGCCCAATGCACTAACAGCAATACTGATGGAGGGATCAAGCTATATTTGAATTTTAAGAAGCTGGTAAGATTATGTACTTGGTCTATACAAAAATCCTCCTGAAAATACTATCTGAATGGTGATATTCATATTGAACATTCCATTCATAACTTCATGTTTCCTTTCTTTTCTCTTGATAATACTGTACTCTCATTCCATATCCAGGACACAATTTAACAAAGTCATTAATGTGTAGTAAATGTATATGCAATAATAATCTAAACGTCGCTTATAAACCCTATGACCAACACAACCTTGTTTACTTCAATCAACACTGACCCAGTGATTAGTGCAGGGACCCTCACATCTAGACACTTCAGTACCATCAGAACGAAACAAGACCATCTGGGAATGGGTTGCTCCGCTGCAAACATTAAAAACAGAATACAGTAAAATATATATCAAGTCAGCACATTTAAGAGTATATGGTATAGATATTTAATCTGATACAACTTAAATACACCAAGGTATTATGTATGTGATAATGAGCAGGGACTCTTCCAGTAAAACATACTTTGGTCTCAGAGAAGGCACTTTCTAGATGAATGTAGTCACACAGAGATGCAATTTATAAGTTTGTATCATGACCATGTGAACACTTTCAGTATTCGGAGTAAAAGAGCTAACAAAATATCTGATAGCCCCATGCCAGTAGAACTCTTCTAAATCTAGATCAGACCCCTCATATATTTTAATTTTAGTTGCTTGTTGGGCCTACCCAAACAAATTTGTCTAATTTACCCGAAAGCTCCATTTGTAGGTCCCACCATCTTATGAAGGTCATCTGCTTAATTGTATCAAAATGTGATTACTTGTGTATATGGCAAAGCAGGTACTATTTCTGTTCTCTGTACCTCATTACCTATAATTAGCACTCACATGTCCTACATAAATATCAATGATCTATCCCATGTTCAAGCCGACTTGTTAATGCATCACGGGTTGTATGTATAGAGCAGTACAGAGTACCTATGCGATTGTTTGAAAATTAAGCTAAGCATAGAGATTAGTGACTTATAGCCTCCCAAACAATGATTTTGACCCCTAAGAAACTGAGATAATTAAATTAAATTATAATCCCATTCAGCTCTGAGAGTTAGTAGCCAATGAATCTGATTATCAAGAGTGAGCGTTTGCTGTAATTGTGACACATCAAGTACAGAGTACCCTGGTATATACTGCCTTCCCTGAGTACCATGCATATTTAAATACAACAGCCCTAATCAGCTAATATTAGCAAATGTTAGGGATGACACTAAGTGCAGTATACTTCATTCAATCAAGCACTCTACATCACTCAAATCCCTGCATCATCATCACTCTAATACATGTACTCAGCAACACCCAGCAGACTTGATGTAAAGTGTTCTTTTATTTATGATTGTTGAAACACTAGAAACAACCAAGCACTTAAAATATCAAAATACATACTTGAGTCTGCAACATTTCAAGTTTTCACAATTCTACTTAACAAATTTTAATTAAAGTCAGAGTATAAAAAAGCAGAACCTTAAGGTCATCAAACTATTTCCAAGGACTTGTAAATTACTACATACTTTTAACAAATTCCATTTTATCAACAAATTCTGAATGTCTCCTTTTATATTTGTTAAACCCACATCCATCCCTTATCAGATTCACACCCTGCTATCATTATACTGTGCCATATCTCATTCCATTAAGTGATCAATACAAGCTCTGAAAGAAAAGGCATGGCATCATACAGTCAGAATCCAGGTAAAAGTTACATACAGCAAATAACTTTTTGGACAAGTCTATGTTTTTTATGGGGTTAAAATTCACTTTTCGTCACATGATAGACTATACATGGGAGCCAGTATATATTTGATGGAGGGAAAACCCGAAGGGCTTATGTGAGAAAACATGCCAGTTAGCTTCCTGAGGGTTGGTGGTTCTTCCCCGAATTGTTCCAGGTTTGTCCTTCACCGGATGTACTGGCCACCATGTAAAGCAAATCATGTCCTTAGAAATGGTATTAAACCCACCTTACTTTGATAAATGTCACTCCACACAATTTTAATCCATTTCTTTTATAACTATTCCACAATGTTTGGAACAGCTGAATTTTATTAATATACTATATTTAGAAAAATAGTATCAAAGAATTTAGGACTTGTTTTGCTTGTTGGAGGAATAAGAACTCTCATTTTAATCATCATAAATATCAGCTGTTTTCCTGTGTCATGTACAAATACTTCTTTTTCAAGCGATTATCACATGTGTACCCTTCTGATAGCAACTTTACATAATTTCTTTGATGCCAAGTGCAGGGCTGCAGATGAACCTTATTCTCTCTTGAGACTGGTCAACAAAATGTCAAAGAAACAGATTCGTAAAATGAATCATATGCTGCAAAATGAGGAAACAAATGGAACATCATTAGCTTCATGCACTACAACTTGTTTCTAGACAATGCTGTTTTAGCTGAAGTGTTGGTGGTTTCACTTATCTTTGGTGGCTTGTGAGAGAGTCAAGTCAAATCAAGACAAATGGGCATGTACATTTAAATCAAGAAACAGCAACAAAATTAATCAGGGTGAAGGATAAAGATCTAAAACTTAATTTTGATTCTACACCTACTGTGGAGAAGTCTGTTAAAGTTTGTTCAAGACAAAAAGTGAATGCATCATACAGTGCCGTGTTGCTTAAAGATGATATGAACAAAGGCGAATTGAATATTGTCATTTGTTTCATCTTCCAGTGATGTGTCAAACTTATTGATATGAAATGGTAATAGACTAACTAAATTAATATAGAAAAGAAACTGTAATCTCTTCCTTAATTCCATCTGGCTGTTACATCACAAACAATTGTAATTATTGCTGTTCTCAGTTGCCTTAGTTTTTCATTCTTTTACTATAATACAAAAATATTTCAAATGAATACCGGAAGATCATTTGTGTGAAGCCCCTTTGGAGTATATCTTGGGTAGGAGTCAGCTTATTGTCTGTATAATTATGCAAAATGACCTGTCACATGGTAATGTTATTGTTACAAGTCTATGCTCTTAAAATAAGTAACAGAAAAGAGTGAAGGCAACAAACTTTGTAAAATTTAACAAATAATTTATTTCCCTAGAATACAAAGTGAAAAATGAGAAAAAAGAACTTACTGTATTGCAAATTAAATCCAGAAATAATCCAGGAATTAAAGACACAAGTTCTAGTAATACAAAGTCCTGAATAAAATTCAGTTCAAGTCCCAAAGAGATACAAAACTGAAAGCGAAGACATGTCTGTTATAGCCTATGAAGTGCTGATGTGTCAACAGTCTCTTGTTGAATCACAGAAATATTATTCCAGGTTTGAATTCAGTATAAATTCCAATGAATGTATTTATCCAAGGATTTTGTCAGAGCACTTTTGTATTTCCAGAGAAAATAATCACTTGAATTCAATAATGTGAAGAACATAAAATTCAGCCCAAACTGGTCACAACATAATACAACTTACAGTGCTAAATATTAAAGCACAATTGGGAAAATCCTTTCAGTCACAAGATAATATAGTTCTCCACTTGACCTCAGGTCACAATTAGCATTTTCTAAAAACAACCATTACCTAATAGAAAATAACCTTCTAGAATGATCTAATGAGCCTTGTTTATTTACAACACAATAGCCTATAAAATTCACTTAGGAATCTCCAAAACCCTGACCCTGATCAACATATTTATGCCTTCTTGTTTACCTCAATAATAATCCCGACAATAAGCTCATACACATAGAGAATAATAAAGCTATTATTAGTTGTTTACATAATGAAAAAAAAAATTAAAAAGTAAATCAGGTCAAGCAGAAATGAACTCAATTTTGGACAAGGTCAAGTCCAGCAAACAATGTTACATTATAATAACATGTAATGAAATAAAAAAAAATTAAAACTAACAGACAAACAATTAAATTAAATATACATAATATTATATAGTTTGTCAAAGAACTAATGGCTAATAGCAAGTTATGATAAGCATGCACAAAAATGTAAAGACACACATAAATACATATAAACTTGTTAGTATTTTATGAGATGACATCAGTTAGCAATAACCTGGTGCAATCAACTGGCATCATTTAGCAATTATCTGGGGGAATCAACTATGACCATCTATAGTGATCTACCACAGTAGATGATGATGTGGCAATCCTTGCTATAACAATCCAGTAGACCTAAAAAATCTTACTGCAAACACTCTAAAACTTCTCCAGTACTGACTACTTTTCAATCAACTATCCAAAAGCAGTATCATGATCTTCAACAGTCCTAAAAGACAGGTACTACAATCCTGGAACCTGGGAAAACCAAATCACCAACCCACCTTGGTATCACAGGCAGAGCCAATATAAAGACAGATATAGAGGATATGACACAGAAAGGGAGAAGAGCATGCTATTCCATCACAGAAGTAGCCTACATGGAAAAATCGGGTGAACCCAATTTTATTCTACACCATATATTGCATCTTCTCATGTCCATGGTCATCAGATGACACACATCTCTGTAACAGACCTAATTATGCTGAAAAAGAGCTCAGCAAAATATTTTTCAAAAGAATCAGTTTCTTCCCATATGATGTGCCACAGACACAATCTATATACTTACAGGTACAACCTCCATTCATGTCCACATCAAGATGAAAGCCTTGACAATCTTTGGCAACATCACTTGACTGCCAGAATCAGTAAAGTTTGTGATTGCATGCTACCAGCTTACATTAAAATATGATGGAGCTTTAATTAAGTATGGCTTTCTTGGTCTTGAAAGAAAGGTAATTCTGAAGACATAAGTATTTATTACAATGAATGCTAGTAAATAAAGAAAATAATTGGTGTAAACTAAGTTAAATGACAGCAAGATCCAGAACAGAAAATCCATGTTGCAGCTCATTTCACATCAACCACCTATTCAGACATGTTAGTTTTTTCATAAATTACTATGGGCACATGATTAAGCTTTCATTGCAATAATGTAAGTGTCCAAGTAAAATATGACAGTACAGTGCAGACCACAAAGTTAAGGTAGCAAAACTGATAAAGCAAATAAAATTGTCTCATGCTTATACCACCTTACAGCACTAGTAGTGCATTATGTACTACAGTAGTCCCCCTCTTATACGGCCACCCCTTCTCCACTGGGAAAGTGGCCTTATAAGATGGGTGGCCTTTCCAGAGGGGGACTACATTTTTTGTGAGAAGTATATGTAATGTATGTAGTAAGGAAGCTTCATACTTCAAAGCATTTAATATCTTTATTTAATATCTTCATTTAAAAGTAACATTAATTATTAAAAGGTTCTTCTTGTTAAAATAATAGACTTATTTCAACTGAATATACATTAATAGTTTTTATTCTTTGTGTAAGCGTGATATGCAAGCGGGTGTTGTTGTCATGCACATTACAAAACCATTCAAAAATGTCATTTAAATTTTGGTACATACATAATTCTCTTTCCATTTGCTCCATTTTCCCACTGCTGCTGAATAACCTCCTTATTGGTTACGATGTTGTTTATTCAAGTCTTTTCAACATAAAATTGTTTTATTCAAGTCTTTTCTACCTAAAATTGTTCGGCAAGTCCCCCCTCCCCACCTCATCTGATGTCGTTGAGTAGAATAACCGACTTTCTTCTAAAATAATACGTCTCCATTTACATGATGACATGTTAATGTTTGGTAATGATTTATTCAGATGTTGCTAACTGTATACAATTTAATTATCCAGACGAAACTTTTCTAGAGTGATCAAAATGCCTTCTTCGTAAAGGAAGCGATAAATGTGTTGTCACGAGATCTTTCGATCTTTGTCTGGTACCCTGTTCTGTTCAAGGTTAATTTCTCTGTGTGTGTGTGTGTTAATGCACAAAATCTATTTTTAGCCTATGCTGACCCCGTTATGATCTTGACAATTACATCCAGTTGTAATCATCAAAGAGAAAAACTCGACAGATGTATCAAGCCCAAAACTCTATCATAACATCGTTGAGCCCATTTCCTGTAAACGTCGGCTTTAATAGACAATGATATAATATTAATCTTAGTGTTACGTGTCTTTTAGTCAACACTTCTTTCCGTAATAGAAACTTGACATTGGGAGACATGTATCGACGACAGAGATAATCTGATTACTTACCTTACATCACAATATGAATTAATTATTGGTTCTGGATACATTTGAAATAAAAAGTGGCTGCTTGCGGGGGGAACATTTGACATTTTTGTACTAATATGCTGGCCGCAGGACGTGTTAGAGGGGTGGCCGTTCTTGAGGGGTACTGTTGAATACAAACTCGTCGGTGCCAAAGGATTCTGGCCGTAAGAAGCCGGTGGCCGCTGGTCAGAGGGGCCGTTCAAGAGGGGGACTACTGTATTACTTTCCTTTGTCCCTGTAAAATGTTGTATCCCCCAAGTCTGAAGGCAGAGGGGGTGGGGTGGCCAGTATCCCATGCCCCTGGGATCCCATGCAACATTGAGGCTCAAATTCAGTCAATACTATATCTCCCCTAACTGCTTCATCCATAAAGGACAAGCCAAAGAAATAAAACACTTCCTTCTCATATGCCCCTCATGAGTGCAAACATAATAAACATTGCAATAAAATGCAATTAAATTTTATTTAATTATCATTTTCTCGTATCTTCACCATCCCTTTAACATGTTGATTGCAGGACTCGTGCATTTCTCACAAAGACGACAGGATCGTGTCTCGATTTAGTTAAACACATCGATATACACTAAAGATCATATATAACTGTGGATCATATATTATGTACCCATACTACATTTAATCTGGAGTGCCCTGATCAAGTACTTAATCATGGGTTCGAGTCTCATTTCTTAGATAATATCCTTTGAAATGATGGCTCATGCTTCAGTATCTACTAGACTATAGTGCTCCAACCATCAAGATTACTTTAACTTGAGCACTGAGTCAGGAAATTTTCAGGAGATGCCTCTTAATGTTACACTTCCATAAAAATGTTGATATTTCTAGGTTCTATTATTGTTCCTGATTGCTTTATTAGTACTGCAGTCAGTCCTCTTAATGGCTAGGAATGGATCAACATTCTGTATATCAGGGGTGAAATGATTAATCAATATATTTATGTATCGATACTATTTCCATAATGAAACCCATATTGATACAACGGGTGAAGAATTGATATAAAACAATACTTACCCTATACAAGTTACTTTAATCTTTAGCAGTCATGAATAATTATTATTTTTGTTGCCTTTTCATTGTTTAAATTGAGAATTTAATAAGACACCTTTGCAGGAACATGCACTCATTCAGTCAGTAAAATGGAAAAACTACTGACAACACCTACTCATCCTCGACAAATTTCCAAACATATGGTGGCAAACTCATATGGTTTGAATATGCACCCATATTCCCAACCCTGCCAATTCCATGCTGATTATTTTATCCCATCTGGATGTTCAGCCACTGATAATATATATATCAGTATAAACAAGACATCCCAGATTTGTTTTCCATTTATGATTTAAGAACTTTACTGATCGTTTAATAACCACATTATGCCAAGTTTCTCTGTTGCTTCTCATCTTGTCTACTTGCATTGAATTTAACGGCTACACTTCCAGTGTGTCATGTAGAGAAATATGTCACATTTAATTCTGTTATTGTTTGTTCAAAACAGTATAAAACAATAACCACCAATCAGAACCAAATTTGGCCTATTCACTGCATGATACACGGTAAGAATTGGCATCCAAAGCAACAATGAAGCTTTGTGCAAAATGGCTATTAAATGATCTGTAAAGTACTTAAATCATATGTGGGGAATAAGTTTGAAAGGTCTCCTTCTATGCTGATATATGTAATTAGTGACTGAATGTGCAAACAGGATAAAATAATAATTAGCACATAATCAGCAAGAGGCCAGATTCCAAACCCCACAAGTGTTATTGTCACCTTGTTAATTGTAGAAGGGAAGTTGGTGTTGTCAACAATTTCCTTTTTCACTGGTAGAAACACAATGTCTGGCCATGGCAGATGTTTTACCTCTGCAGTAAGTACAATGTGAAGGACATGGTTGTCGGTCATATCCACTCCTGCCCTCAGACTTGTTTTAGATATTTCCTTTGCACGAGGAAACTGCACAATTTTTTCTGTTTGATGATAGCACCATATTAATTTCTAAATTTATGTGATGACATGAAATTTATAATAATATGTTTAAAAACACTGATGCAGTGCAAAATATTGGGTGTGGTGACCAAGATAAGTCTGGCACCTGATCAAATAGAGCAGCCTGATATGGCCTAAAATGTTGAATTAAAATCACTGATGCGTACAGATAGTCTGTTTGGAAGTACTTTTAATAGCTTGTCAAGGATGAGAACTGCATATGAATTGATGATAAGTCTATGTCTGTCTGTATACTGCTTACAAGAAATACATGTCAATACATATAAAATTGCACCACACCACCAATGGCAGACCTTCTAAAGATCAAATTTTATATGTGTATCTATAATGTACTGTATTATAGCTGTGTATCATGAATTATATCAACATACAGCAGTGGTATACTGTTTCATCCCTACTGTATATATCTGTAATTAGTATATTTATTTTATAAAGCTCTATGAATGCATTTTTGTGGTATTCAAGTGGAAATTAGAAGGTACCTTTGTAGCATCAACGTACCCATCCACCATGACCAGCAGGTTATATCAGTCATATATATATATATATATATATATATATATATATATATATATATATATATATATATATTATATACCCATTATACATTTAATCTGGAGTGCCCTGATCAAGTACAAGTGGGAAGAACAAGGCAACAGTAACAACATCAAACTAACGTAAGTGTAGTGAATGGAACAGAGATATTTTCTGCAATTTACTAAACTAATCTGACAATTTTCCAATTAATGTAACCAAAACCTAAACATTCTAAGGTTATCTAATTATGATATATATAGTGACACTTCTGCATTTCCTTTTTAAAAAATACTTTCCCATAGCTTTTGACATCCATTCTGGTTGTGTTTGAGCTCCCTCTGGCTATGGTCTAAGGCACTCGCCTTTACAGAACACTCACACATCTCACGTCTGTCAGCGTGGGTTCGAGTCTCAGCTCAACCAACGTGGGTATGTGAGAATGACTGCTAGTTGCTTCCCGTGAGTTGGTGGTTCTTCCCAGGTTCTTGCCCCATCAAATATATTGGCCACCACATATAAACTGGCGTTTAATGCAATAAAACAAACCATCACGGTTGCGCTGTGACATCCTGGCCAAATATGAGAGGCCTCATTAATATTTGTGCACGCTGTCTTAAACTGTATTTTACAGCCGGTATTTTACTTGCAATTTGTGGCTTGGTGCTATTCACACTGTGTTCAAGCAGAAAATAAATTAAATAAATCATTAACTGACCATTTTCATTATAAATATGTTGTCATCTCTTTTTCAGACAATCCAAACTTTTCTTCCGAATGCAATTTGTTATAATACGTGCAAATCAACCCGTGCCTATGAAAGATAATCGAAAATAAGGATGATAAGTAACCAGTACATATTTTAAGTGTTAACATTTGTAAACAACAGCCACAAAACTCTATAGTTTACAGTTTACAATACAGTCATAAAGGTAAAGGTACAATACCCTTCAATTCCACCATAGTAAGCGTGAGAATCCATTATGACAGTGAAATTCTTCTGTTGCTGCCGGCCCAATGTACCAGACACCCTCTTCTCTTGATCCCTGAAACGCTTAAAGGTCTCTCAAGAGCTTAACCGATCGGAACATCGCTCGGCCATTTCCGTCAGTTGTTGAAAAACCTCGGAAGTAAGTCACAGGGGCTCGTATCGTTGCTTACAATGTAACTGTCAGTCATACATGTAGTATAAAATACTACTATTATTAGTATTATATTAGTAGTAGTAGTAGTCTTTTATATTGTATGTATGACTGATAGTTAAATTGTAAGCAACGATACGAGCCCGTGTAAAAGTAAGTCAGGCACTGTTTCTATATTTTATTTTATTCAGAAATAAGATCGAAGCATATGATTGAGACGCGAATAAACAGGTAATCACCGAAGATGGCAAGATGTGTTTAACTACATCCAGACACGATCCCGTCGTCTTCGCGAGAAATGCACGAGTCCTGCAATCAACATGTTAAAGGGATGGTGAAGATACTAGGCCTCCGAACTTTGACGATATAACTCTTCGTCATTTTCTAGCAGATGAAGAGGAAGAGGAACAGAAGCAGGATGAAGATATAACTGTGGTGTTGAGAATTCTGAGATTCCGAACAGCGATACAAGACATTTTATACATTTGATACACGTTTAATATTTGTTCAAAATGTGTAACAAGAACAACAACAACAACAACAACAACAACAACAAAAACAAAGAAAAACAAAAAAACAAAAAAAAAAACAAACAAAAAAAAACAATTATTTACATTTCTAGAAGTAAAACACGAAAACGCATAAGGCATAAATGACTCCGTACATCAATATGGCACAAATTAAAATCATCAAAGATCCATATAAACAAGTCATGTACAATATTCCGGATCTATGTGTGTCCTATGGGATCTACGTACACGCTCAGGTTTTCTTCTTGTTTCTGCAAATGTTATGGTCTCTAATTTCCCCGGGAATGTCATTTCGTCCTCATTTAGTTCTGTTTGTACGACGGTACTCTCCTGGACTTGTAGTATCTCTTCCTCTATATCAGGATCTTCTTCTACCATTGTTTCAGCAGCAGTAGAGCTGGACCCTACAACTTTGTAGAGACCTTATTTTTGAAAATTAAGGGTTCCTACGAAGTTTTAAAAAAACATTTTTGCCTTAATAATGAAAACTTCTTTAATTGACCAGATTTTTTCACAATCTGATCACATACGTATGTCCTTCAACAGCTCTACTGCTGCTATAAATTAAACAGCCAGTATAGATATTATCAATAATGAGTATTGGAGAACCACACTCAGCTAAATTAGCTCGAGAGCGACTAGAGGCAATTAAACAATATCTACCTGTTCGTGATTCTGTTAAGCAACAACTACAATCACGTCAGGAATCTCAAGTGGAATTTACAGAAGGTACAGAAAAATTATTTAAGCCGATTGTCGAACCAACGAAGAAAATTGTTACAGCAACTGAGGCAACACAAAGAGCTCTTGCAGCATTGCCTGCTGATATTGCTGGCCGTATTCAAGCAGCTCAACCACCACCACAAGCACCACAACCACAAGCACCACAACCACCACCACAACCACCAAGAACCAGAACTAAGATAATAGATAAATTTACGCCTGAAGGTATTGCTGCTATCAGGGATCCAACTCGATTATTTGATATTGCCGCGTTTGGATATTATGAAAGAAAAAATTATGTAAAACAAGAACATGTTAAATCATTAAGCTCTGCCAATTGGATCAAGGATATATATCGCGTCGCTACTGGTATTTCAGAAATCAGATCTAGTGAAGATATTGAAAAATTTAATGAATTTGATGAGATTGTACATAGATATATAAAAGAGACTAAACAAAGCAAACGATTATCACAACCACCACCACAATTTGAATTACCACCACCACAACAATTTGAATTACCATCACCGCAACAACCACTACCACAACTACAACAACCACCACAACAATTTGAATTACCATCACCGCAACAACCACTACCACAACTACAACAACCACTACAACAACAAGAGCTACAGCAACAACAACAAAAACGAAAAAAAAGAAAATTAAGAGAATCATTTCGTCGTCTTCTAAGATCACCAAAAGTATCACCGGAACAAGTTGAAGAGAAAGAAGAAGAATTTCAAGACCCTCAAGGCGCAACTGGAAGTGGTTTAGGAAGTGGTTTTATTACTTGCCCCAATAACGTTCTTGCTGATGTCGATCGATTAGAAATTCTCATCGGAGGAAAAAGAGCTGGTAATAATTCCCCAGAAATCATTAATGAAGTAGCTGATATTTGCAAACGATTATTTAGTGGCGGCATCATGGATATTAATGTGTATCGGTCTCTTATTAATGAAATCAGTGACGATGTCACTTATGATTATTATAGTGACTAAGTATGTAATTAGTGATAAAAATCACTTAATAATAAAATGATCATACACAATACTCGTGGACCTACCATGGTCAGGGTAATAAACTCTCGATTACCTGTATACAAAACGACCTACGGAGATGGATTAGGTGATGTTGTTCAGGGTCTGTTTAGAAGGATAGCCCCAAAAGCAATACCGATTGCAAAGCAGCTGGGAATGAAAGCTATTGATGTTGTTCGTGAAAAGGGTATAGGAGCTGTTGGTAATCTCGCTAGCAAAGCGTTTTCAGCAATTAAAGATAGACTATCACGATTAATACGCAGACCGACCCGACCTGTGAAATTACCTAGCACCGAAGTGATGCCCGCAAGTGTAAGTAAAATAATAAATCAAGCAGCTAATCAAAAACTAGCGGAGTTAGCTGATATCCCGATGTCGGAAAAGGAAAAAATATAACCGCTAGTCTGATAGCAGGAAGTGGTCTTCGAGTTAGACGAAGACGATAATAATAAAGATGTTTAAGCACGTATCTGACCCCGCGTTTGACATGGATGCACCAGTTCTCAAAGATGAGTCTGTGCGCGATTATCAGTATTATTCTTACGACGCACGAATTCCAAATCAGCGTGGACGAATCGAATTACAGGTTCAGGATACAAGTAGATATTTCTTACCCGCTGAAGCATTTATTGAAGTCGAAGGTGAAATTTTAAATAACGTTGCTCCTGCAGCACCAGTAGCATACGCCGCTAATATTAGTGTCGGCTTTGTTAATAATGGTATTATGGCGTTATTTGATAGCGCTACGTACATGATTGACGGAAAAATATTGAATCAATTCAGAAAGACGTCGACGTTGCCACGACAATACTAGGCCTTGCAAGATACAGCGACGATTACTCAAGATCAGCTGGTCCATCAATGATGTTTGCGAAGGATACAACTGATTCTCCAGAGTACAAACAATATGAAATAAGACGACCAAGAAATTTTGCTAGAAACGCCGATGTGGATGTAGAAAGTATGATTATTGATGTAGATACAGATTTCAACTTAGGATTTAGATCACGTCGAGCAATGTTGCGTGGTGGAAGAAGAGCATTTTCATGTGCGATTCCACTGTCACATATCTTTGGATTCTGTAGAAATGTCAGAAAAGTCATTTTCGGAGCTAAGCACACAGTTGTACTTGTACGAAACGGCGATGATAATGATGCAATCTGGCGACTTCCCGGGACTGATCCTGGTATAGTAGTACTAACAAAACTTTCCCTTTGGATGCCAGTGATGACTCCAACAATATCCGAAGATGACCGGTTGCTATCTTTTATGAGTCAAGGCGGTAAATCAACGTTGTCATGGTTAACAATGACCACAGATGTTGTTCAGAGTGCAATTAATGGTTTATTTACATGGCAGATAGCTTCTCAGCAAGGTGTTTCTGCACCAAGACATATATTTATTGCGTTTCAAAATACTGCACGAATAAACGAACAAAATCTTAGTATTATGATATTTGACAATCTTGGTGTTTCTGAGGTTTCATTAAGGATAAATGGACACCAAGAACCATCCGAGGATATATTACTGAATTTCGATCAAAATCATGTAGCACGTGCATATCATCGATTAATGACATTCATGGGTCGTGATCAAAATATTGATACTGGTTTACAAATATCGCAGCTAGATTTTACATTGCTATATCCGATTTATTACTTTTCACTAGAACATTTAGATTTAACAAGACAATATGTTGTAGATATTCATTTTCGAGCTCGCGTTAATAGAAACATTGTAGATATCCCTAATTACAGAGCAATAGCCGTTATACTCAGCGATAAATCGATGTTACTCGAAGGTGTTGGTGGACGAATGAGAGTTATTGATGCTCCAGTAGAAAACATGTAATTAGATCGCTCATAATATTATAAATGTCATATCATCACGTTAGTGTGAGTCTGACTCCTGGTCAGATTAAAAGCCTGCAATCAGCATCAAAAAATAATTGTGGAATAAAAATATCGCTAAAACGAGAACAAATGACCGGTGCAAATAAACTATCGTTGACCGAACGTCAGTTTAAAAACTTCAACGACGCTAAAAAATCAAATAAAGGCGTTAAACTTAATCTTTCTGCAGGCGCCATCAAAGATATTGCTAAAACGGGTGGTATATTTCCACTTCTTGCAGCAATACCAGCATTAATAGCAGCTGCAGCACCAGCTGTTGCAAAGGCAGCTGCGCTAGGTGCTGTTGGAACAGCTGCTGGAATGGTGTTAAAGAAAGCAACCGGAAAAGGAATCAAAAAAAAAGGAAAGGGTCTAAGATTGCCAGGGACTCCACACTGGTACGGAAAGGGTTTAAGATTACCAGGGACTCCACACTGGTACGGAAAGGGTCTAAGATTACCAGGGACAGTTTACTAATAACACCTATGTCCAATTTTGATTTACTTAATGCTGCTAAGCAATTAAAAATAAAAAATTTCAGAGGTGTTTTTATGCGCGATCAATTACCTACCGTTGCAATGCAACATGAAACCGGTATTATTAATCTCGATAAAAATTCTGGCCCAGGCACGCACTGGGTCGCATATGCAATTGATCCACGTGGAATTATTTATTTCGATTCGTATGGATTAGCACCACCAAAAGAATTTCTTCATTACGTTAGCAATAATACTGCTCCAATCTGGTATTCAACGCTACCGACACAAAAAATAACTGATCCTCCAATATGCGGTCGTGAAACCCTCGCTATGCTTGATGCTGTATCAAAATCAACAGCACCGCCTCATAAAGTCGTGCACGCGTTCACTACACTACGTCATAGTACTTAAACTGATATCAGTAAATATAATGGTAGATATTTACGGAAGATCCTCAGGTAGAGCTCAGAAGATCGATTTATCTAAATATGCAACCATTGATCAGCTCAGAAATGAAATCGATGATTTATTAAATATAACAAGTGTGGATCAAAATGAAGTCGTCGTTTTTCAGGACAAACAAGGACGATTAAAAACGAGTAATATACAACTACTAGATGTTCTTGTACGAATTCCCAACGCGGTTGTTAATAATGTCGTTACTTTCACTGATCATGGTAAAATACAGGATTCCGGTAAGTCGGTTAACGATTATGTTAAGAAAACTGGTGATGTATTTACCGGTGATATTATTATGTCAGGAAGAAAAATTACGCATCTTGGAGATCCAATCGCAGATACAGACGCAGCAACAAAAAAATACGTCGATGATCAAGAATCCAAGTACGTGTCAGTGCGCGGTGGTATAATGCGTGCATTTCTCAACATGAATAGTAATGGTATTAATAATCTCAGAACACCAGAAACAGATTTTGACGCTGCAACGAAGAAATACGTCGACGATAAGGAAATTCCAATAATGACTTCGTTAACGACAATCAATGATGGAATTGCTACATTTAGAACTGAATATTTTAATCACGTACAAACATTTCTAAATTTTCGTAGAAATATAAACAGATCTATTAATGACTTTTTTGGAACTCCACCTACTGTTATTATTAATCTCGCTGACATTAACGCAAGACTCAACGATATCATTAGTGGTATTCCTAATATTATTCAAAAAACTAATCTCGTTAAAATTCCTCACAAGCAGATCATTAATATCGTGTACACAGTTGCATCAGGAAAGGCAACATGGACACCGGAAAATAACACTTTTAAACACACTGCAGAGGTTACTGGTGTATACAGATTATCTGTATTTAGTAGTGCAAAATTCAGTATATTCACCACATTTCCATGGCGTCATTCAACCGATGATTTTTCTGGAATTGTGTCTATAGTGTTAAATAAAGATACTGAAGAAACGTTTATGCTAATAGCGAATGATAAAAAATTAACCACAGCAGATTATTGGTGGTGTGTTGAGTTCGTAGCTGAAACTCCTCAATTAGTTACCTAGATAAATATAATGAATCAAGAGTCATTTATCGACGTTCAACGTCACAGATACGCTCAAGTATGTGAGTGTCAAACTAAACTAAAAAATATCATCGACGATTACACGATAAAGGTAAAAAAATATCGTCGTCGTATGGTCGTTATTGATATAATGGTATACTCGGTTTCTGCTGTTATTGCTGGAAGTGGATTATTATTATCAACGATAACGATGACAGCGCCTGCAGTTGTAACAATTATAGTTTCAACGGCAACAACATGCGCAGGTATTTTCAGTATTATCGCTAAGAAAATATCTACGTGTACGAATAATAAACTAAACGAGTATATAATGAAATTGTACACAGCAACAGCCGCATACACTAAATTATGCTCGTATATTTCAGCGTATCTCGGTGATGGTAAAATATCCGATGAGGAGTTCGTAACGATAATGAAAACCTACGATGAAGCGTTCATAGTGGAACACGATGCGTTCTCTAGTGATAATAACGGAAAGATGGAGAATTAAATAATAACGATAATAATAATGTCAGAGTCGCAATTACTTCAGCAGATCGTGGCTAATACAACGCCGTCAAAAACTACTATGATATCATTAAGTTCAACCAATCCTGAATTTAGCGTTAATTTTCCGACTGCAATTCCAGCAAAGGAAATAGCATTAGCGCAATTACGAGTTTATTATAGTTGGCCTAATATTAGATCAAAACCGTTTGGTGGACAACCACCAAATAATTCACTGGTATTCGCGAATAAAAATAAACCGGATGGAACACCTGACTGGCAAGTTGTTGGAATTTCAACGGGCAGTTATCAAATAGAACAGATTAATGATGAATTCCAACGCAGAATTAAATCTATCACGGGGAAAGAATCTAAAATAGCGATTACTGTTACGAACCAACACTATCAGCGGCGATTGAAATAAATTCTCCTGATTACCTCGTAGATATTTATCAAAGTTCGATCAGGTCAGTGTTAGGATGGCCTGAAGTCGCACCTGTTTATAATGGAGTTTCAGAACCAAAACTAGAAGAATTTAAAACGAGTGAAGAAAAATTCATTAAAGATCCAGAATATCGAAAAAACCAACCATGGAGTAATACAAGATTTGGATTTCCAAACGAAGATAGATATTACTTTACCGATTTTGACGGTAAAAGAATCCCCAGGTTGAATAAAGCATTATTTATTGTTAACACAGACACCAGGACGAAGATTAGTAACTATACTGTTGATGTAAGATTTATTAAACATTTTTTAGATACTCTTAAACACGAATACGATAAAACGTTTAATGATTTAAGAAATTTACTTATTTCATTATCTCAACATTATAATGAAAGTGTAAAGCAGCAAATAATCGAGTCAATAAAACATTTAAATGGTATCTTATTCGATTTATACATCGTCAATCGAAGTATTATAAACACTGCGACTAAATTCGATGGAAATCGTTACACAAATCCAGAATCTAAACAAGTATTTCTTAATCATTATAAAATAACAGAAAAAAATTTACAAACATTTGTTATACCAGATTTAAATAACGCTGAAATGAAGAAATCATTAAGTAATCTTATTGAAGAATATTATCCGGGAGTAATTGAATCGTGGAAAAAAATAGCCTCACCACCGGCTATACTAAAACACAATAACAACCCCTTTGGTGCCGGTAGACATATATCGCCAGGCATTGTAAACATAACAACAACAATTGCAATCAATCTGGTATGTGATGTTATTGAAGGTAGCTATCAGGTAGATCTTTCTAAATCTAGCCACCACAGTGGCACTGCGGAGCAAGGGTACATATTATTCAGTTTTAGCCCGATTGTCCCACCAGGCTCGTTAATTGTGGCAGAACCAATTAATCCCGTTTACCTGCGAGTTCATAATCCATTTCTGACAAGAATAAATTTCAAACTTACAGACCAGGCAGGAAACATTCTGGACACGAGGAACGAATCTCTTAATATAAACCTGTATGTACGCTCATAGAGCGTTTTTAGTATAACAATATCCGGATGTTTATTCTTTTGTTTACATAAAATCCGTACACAATGAAATCTAGAAAGTTGTGGCTGCATATTGATTATTCCATAACATGTGCGTAAAGTTATTTTAAGACCGCTATATATTATAACTAAATCAATATCCGCTGTTACGGCCCACGCATAGACTCAGTGTTATACAGAATTATATATATTTCGGAAACTAGAAATATAAAATCTCATTTTAGACAGAAAAATGTGGTTTTTGTTAAGAATATTGTAGTTTTTAGGAATAACGATATAACTGACACATTGGTAAACACATGTTAACTTTTTCAATATGTATTTATAACAAGGTCCGATAGCTCAGTTGATAACGTGTATAGTGTATATTAGTCCGTCTGTCTGTTACCTTAACGAACTATAACTTTATGCGTGCAAAATTATTTTATGAATTTTTAAAAACTGAAGTACAATTCTACATTCTATTAGTAATACAAGTTCTGTGAGACAGCGTAAATATTATATATACTTAAATTTAACTATATTATTGATAAGAGAACGATAGCCGAAATGGTAAGACGGTTTGACGTAGATCGAAGCTCTACAGACTCTCGCGTGTTCGAGTCTCCAAAAATGCTAAAGATATTATCTTGCATTTGCGACTGATGCTTATTTAATTGGGGAACCCGGAGAATTTCCTCGATATCCACAACAGACAAAATACACTCTCCTATCATACACCCTTGAGGGATGTACGTTTTACACTCCCGGGGTTTTGTATGGGGGGAGAGTGTACAAAATCTGTTGGACGTAGACAAGATTCCCCCGTCATCACCATTTGTATATATTCATGTTCATACAATCATTAGGATAAGTTTATGTTTGTGCAGTCCAAAATCATAAACCATCTGTATATATTTCATAACCATACAATCATTAGGATAAGTTTATGTTTGTGCAGTTCAAATCATAAACCATCTGTATATATTTCATAACCATATATCACAAACAAAACAGCTCCCTGACAAAACAAAAAAAAAGTCATGGGAGCTAATATTTTTTTATATTAAATATAAAATATATATATATATATATAATGAATCATGAAAACATCAATGATATTATTTCTGCTATTAACACACTAAAACATAACGGAATAAAAATATCTGATAATCTCGACCCTCAGAAAATTATGTGCGATTTTGAATTACTGCAACAGAGAAAATTTGATAATAAATATACACTATCTTCAAACTACAGATTCATAAAATTAATTTATCAAGCTATGCTTGAATCACTAGCTATGGTAAACGACAATCAGATAAAGCTATTTGCACCTCTTGCACGTTCTATCGAAAATATTAAATCCGAACTGTCTCACGAGTACGAAAGAAAAAAGATTGTGGATAATCGTGTAATGCAATTAAGAAAGATTATGCTATCTGATTCTGTCAATGCTGAGAGAGGTGAAGGTGAACCCCTGACAGAGTCAGTGACTGTAATTATGGCTAAACAAAACCCTTGGGAAAATTAACAGAGTCGAACTATTTGTTTTTGTTAGGAATAAAGAGTTAGACATATTCAAATACTATCCGCTGATTATATATTTTCGAAAGGGCAGATTTGTATATTTTATTTGCGACAAATTGTACTGATTGTGGATGTATGCTAAAATATCTGGCAGCTGTATTCATCGATTCAAAACTAATTTCTTCCCCAGTCTCTGTATTTACGGATTTAATAGATCTTCTTGCACACTTTTTACATTTTCCAGTATTTCCCCGTGCAGCATTCTGACTTTGTGTAATAGCCTGTAAGTTAGATAACCGATTATTTTTGGGATTTCCATCAATGTGATCAACTACAAGTCCATTTTTAACTACTCCAAAATGACATTCGTAGATGAATCTACTTGATAAATAATATTTTGTTCCAGTATTAAATCCAAAATAACCAAATTTATCAAGACTACCTACTGGTTTTTTCAATCTGCAGTTTCTAATCACACCTTCTCGAGATGCTTCATAATTGGTAAAGAATGGATGTGACACAAACTCATTTTGTTCCATTTATATATAATATTATTTGTTTAAATCATTATTTTTTTTGAAAATCTAGCCAAATAATCTTCTTCGGTTTTTATAGGAGAGTCAGCGTTATTTTTTTTGTCATAATATCGTTTTAATTCTCTATATTTTTTACCACCGCATTGCGCGCACAGTTGAGTTTTTCCTCGCACTCCAGCACTACACACAATACACGGTTTTGGTCCTAGACTTCCATTTCTAACACATTGCATATGATAACTACAATATTCATTCACGCATGATTTATTAAAAGTAGAAGTATATCCAATTTTGAGCCAAGCACATTTGTTTTGTGTTTCAATCATATACAAAAGATTAATGTTCAATTAAATATATACTTGCCCTAATTATACTATGGAGGAATTATCCGTTATTGAACCTTCCCCTGCTAGATTTGACCTTGACAGACTATCAGAATATAAACTTAGTATTTCGATGCAGGATCTGGCATTAACGGTAACCGAACGTATTCGTGAAGCAAAAAAGGAATTTCGTGACGATGGTGCAGTTAATACATGGTCAACATTCAGAGTTGAAAATGTTACTAATATGATGAATGATAAACGAGGAAAAGTAATTATTAATCACCTTGATAATCAAAAATATTTTATTTTAATAAAATTTATTGTAAATACAGAAGAAGATATTTGGATTATTAGTGATAAGCGTGATCCAGTCCGTGTGCAGCCCTGGGGTAATATTGTTCTTTTAAGTAATAAATCTAAGCCCGGAATACTTACTGGCATTGATAAACCCTATTATATACAGAGTTATCCAGCAACTGCAGTTGTATACGGAATATTTCCGCTGAATGATAAACCTAATGTTGCGGATCTGAAACCGATGAAAATATCAAGAATAAACTGCGTAGCTGAACAAGTTACAGAACATTTTACAAATGCGATACGTGGTAATGGCTTAACTGATTTAAGACGTAAAAAAATAAACAAATGGGCAGAAACGGTTAAAGATGCTGGTGCATCTATTAAGGATGTTGCTGAACTAGGAAAGTTATTAAGATTTCCAATAACAGTAAAAACACTAACCGGAGAGATATTATACGAACCAAAATATATAAAAAATGGAAACCCTATAACAATCGTTGATCATAATGCACATGCATGGACTAATGCTGTAACGATATTTCCACAAGATAGAAAAGTTAAGTTTTATAACGGTGACATCTTTGATTTTATCAGAAATATAAGTAAAAGCGACCCTGTGTCTGTTTGGTTATTTCAGAGTTCGGAATATGATCATTACGATCAGTTTGTACGGCCTAACGGTGATATTTATCGTACAGAATTTCTTCATGAAGAAATGGAACATCTTTCATTGAAATATACCTCTGATGATATCATAGTTGGACAATTACTGAATAACTGCTTTACCGTACCATCGGTTGCTGCCCATTTCGCTCAGGAGAAAAATTCATGGAAAACGACACGATCAGAATTCCTTGAAGATGCCAAGAAAAGCTGTATAGAATATGGTCACGGTGGGTTATGGAACACCAAATACAACCATAGTGATGTTATCTCGGTTGATATGGTAGCGTGTTATCCTGGTAGTTTTCTTGGATATGGAGTATGTTCTGAGTACTTTAAGAGATTCGGACATCCTACACATGACATGACCAGGGTTGCGATAAACGGACATTTACCAGATGTTGACTTAACCGGATTTGCTCATGTAGAATTATTCGAATTTGCAGAAAATCTCCATCCGATTATTTATGCTTGGTTTGGAAGACATTTTTCAGAAAAATATTGGGTTCCAATAGTACTATTGCGATATATGCTTGATGTTGGATTTTTAATATCGTTGAGAGTAACTGAAGCGATTATATCGTATAATTCACAGAAGCAAGTTTGGCTACCAGAACCAAATAGATTTAATATTGATGATACCAGAAAAGAATTCCCTGATATTGATGAAGATCATATTATTAAAATAAATAAATGCAGAAACGAGTACGATGAGAAATTTGCAAAAGATCTTGGTAGAAAGATAATCGGTAAATTTACTCAAGGTGGTTCATACGATTATAAACGACATTGTACAAGATTGATTATGGACGATGCTGAACTAGATTTTATAATCGCTGATACAACTGAGAAAATACGTTTATAAACAGATGTAATGCTTATTTATCAGATGGAACGAAACTAGGTACAATTGTGAGCTACCTTGATGGCGAGTCACCGCAGTTTACTCATTTAAGATCTTCGATGTTAGCTTATGTTTCGATAAACCTACTATCGATGATAAATAAATTTCCTCATCACGCTGTCAGAGTCGCTACGGATTCATTTTATGTACATAAAAATATAAAGATTTATTAAAACTCGGTAATGGTGAATGGGGAACATGGAGAATAAAACAAGAAAATATATTTAGTTATTCTGAATCTGCAGATGTTGAAATTGTGGAGATATATTACAAAAATAATAATCAAATATTAAAGTCATCTGCACCATCTGTGTACGATCCAGTATCTAGACATAAGACCGTTTATCTTAATGGGTGTGGAGGGTCAGGTAAAACAACTCGTGTAATTAATTTATTTATAAATAATAATTCGGATATAATTGTTTTGACACCTACACATAAACTTGTTAGAGAAATAAAGCAACGAGGAGTAAAATCGTGTACATATCACAGTTTCTTTAGATGTTGCGGAGACACGTGGACTCCATCGCGGATGGGTGAAAAATATATACCTAAATATATTATATGGGACGAGATATGCACGGTGTCGTTAGAAACACTAAAAACATTTCTTGAATGGTTATTGACAAAGAATACTGCTGTGATTATGTGCGGCGATCATGGTCAACCACCACCTTTTGTTGGAGAGTCCCCACATGAATGGCTAAAGAATAACGTAGATTATTATGAAGAAATAAATGATGACCATAGAGCTATTGATGAACCGCTAAAAGAGTTTAAAAAATTAATCAGACTTCAACCAGACAGAGTACAATGTGAGATAATGCGAGGAGTAATTCCAGAGACTTCGATGAATGAATTTTGGACTTTATGGAATCCCGCTGATTTGATAGTCGCGAGTAGAAAGATAGTTCGTGATGAACTACAGGATAAATTATTTTTGTTACATAAAGAAAAGTTTTCAGATCTACCTGTACCTTTGTGTTATCGCCCTTTAGATACTCGACGACACAATATTGATGTTGAAATTCCTGGTGTCTTGGTTCCACCAAGGATACAGAATCTTGTATTGAATGACATTGTTTTAGTCGATATTAATGTCGTTGAGAATACGCTGAGTATGAATAAATCGCCGTGGACGTTAGGGTACGCTATAACGATTCACTCGTCACAGGGATTAACTATAACTGATACTAAAATCTGGATTGTAGATGATCGGATCGAATGGTCGAATTTAGTTTATCTCGCAGTTTCTAGGGTCAGGAGAATATCTCAACTACATAGGGTTATTATGAATTTTATAGAAAATAATAATCAAATTGTTAATAATGACGTAATAAGAAAAAAACTATCTGGTTATAAGCAATGTGACAAAAAAAATAATCGTGATTTTGATATTGATACTGAATTTATTATAAAACTAAAACAACTACAAAATAATCATTGCGCAAGTTGCAACTGTAATATGTCATGGCAGTATTCGAATACAAGACAATTTACCGTAGACAGAATTAATAGTGATCTCGGTCACACACGTGAAAATGTAATGCTGACCTGTCTTGAGTGTAATCGACGTCGAGGCTCTGGACGTTTACAAAATTGAGCTTGGTGGTAATTGTGAATCCTCAGGAATTACTTGTAATTGTTCATGTACAAATCCACGTTGAGGGGCTGTAGAATCTAGTCTGTATATTGGAGGTCTACCAGTGGATCTAACCACGCTAGAAATTTTATGTGTAGTCACACTCCAGATAGGATCGGTTGCTCTTTTTTTACCACCTTCAAGTTCGCCGGGTTCATATAAATACCTTACAGTTACATTACCTAATACTGGTTGAGAGAAAGATTCATGTCGTTGTATTGGTATATATATTTTTTTGATCGCATTAGAAGGTTTCATGGAAGTTGCACGAGTAATTTCATTATTCAACGCAGCTATCACACTCGGTAATCTTGCAACCCATTCACGAGATCTATCCTTAAAGTCAGTAGATATTTCCTTTGCGTATTGATATCCGAATAACCGCTCAGCAAGTGTTCTATTAAATCGTTCAACGATTGCCTAATCACGATGAATTTCAGTATATCCTCGTCTGATTTTAACGTTGTGCTTGTTCATCAACGATGATACTACTCCAAGAAATTCTTTACCGGGATCAACCTGTAGTAGTTTTGGCCATCGTAGACCACCTCGATGATAAATTCGTTCGAACGCAGATGCAACTTCGGATGCTGTTTTCGTTGATAATGGCTCCGCTTCTTTATATCTACTCGCAACGTCAACAACAGTCAATGCGTATTTGTACGTGCGTGATTTTCGTCCACGTGTTTTAATAGTATCGTGTGGTAAAAACAAAATATCTGCTTGATGAACTTCATTAGGGACACCAACATCAAAATGCGCGTAATGAATTCTTTTAGGTGGACTTAGGAAGATTTGCCATATTGCCTGTCGTGCTAACCATGATGCAGCGACATTACGTGAAACTTTTGCTGCTTCGGCGAGCTTACTAATCGCTGCCTTACCTCTCCAAAATCCTCTCGGGGAATAATAAACAGATTCCATTATGATAGTTATATAATTAATTGCCAGCCCCTAACACTAGTTTACCTTTCATAGCAGTTTTTACTAGAAAACTAGCTAATTTTTTTCTGAGAGATTTATTAGTATAGAATTTAACGCGTGAATCAATTTCACATCTGCGAGATGTCGGTGTTGCAAATCTTTACTTTTATAAGCAACATCATGAACGTGACATGCTTGATCAATCTTATTTACTGGATACTCTCCGGGTCTTGGTTGATCTTGATCATCGAGTCTGATATCGAGACGAGTTCCAGGACCACAATAATTATATCCGGGTAGATGTTTCTCACCGGGATATTTAGCCCATGGAGTTCCTGGTAATTTTCCTAATAAAGCGGCTATATCACCACCTGTCTTTGTTCCTGACTTAGTCATGGAGACAAATTTGTATTTCTTGGTACCACATTTCACACACTTGCCTGTAAGTGCACGTCTTTAATTTTTTGTTGTTACTGTCGTTAATTCAATAGTATCGGTAGGTGCTCTGCATCAAACACAATATAGACTCATATTATTTATTATATGGATATAATTGACTTTTCTGCGACACGAAAACAAGAGCCAGTAAAGCACCATCCAGCGTTACCAAATTCTATCAGAATGATTATAATAGGTCCGTCCGGAAGTGGGAAGACGCAATTACTGCTTAATCTGATAATCAGATGGCTCAAGTGGAACAAACTGTATTTAGTAGCACCATCTGTAGATGATCAGAGGTGTTATGAAGTACTTAAGGATTTTAATAAAAATGCAAAACTACTGGATGGAAATGATATTATTGATTTTATAACCGATATTGATGAAGCACCATCTGTAGATGATCTCAGGGCCACTGGCCCTCATGGATTCATTAATAATTTAGTAGTGTACGATGATGTCATGCTGGACAAACAATCAAATCCAGCTAGAATATTTTCACGAGGTAGACATAAAAATACAGACGTGATTTATGTTACACAGAGATATTCACAAATTCCAAAAGTAATCAGAGACAACTGTAATATTTTGGTTGTGTTTAATGGCGTAGATAATCATACGCTGCAAAATATTTATTATACTTGGTGTTCAGGCGACATGGACATGAACAAATTTAAAAATTTCTTTTCAAAAGCACAAGCTGTTCCATTTGGTTTTGTAACGATAAATTTACACGATCCTAGGTCAAGATATCGCAACGGACTTGATATAATTTTTGGATAAAAATCATAGCAGTAGTATGAGCTAATTTAGCTGAGTGTGGTTCTCCAATACTCATTATTGATAATATCTATACTGGCTGTTTAATTTATAGCAGCAGTAGAGCTGTTGAAGGACATACGTATGTGACCAGATTGTGAAAAAATCTGGTCAATTAAAGAAGTTTTCATTATTAAGGCAAAAATGTTTTTTTAAAACCCTCGTAGGAACCCTTAATTTTCCAAAATAAGGTCTCTACAAAGTTGTAGGGTCCAGCTCTACTGCTGCTGTTTCTAACATTGTCTTTAATTTCATGTTCACTTCTTCCACTGGCTCTAATTTAACTTCTTTTTTTTTTTTTGGATCAATGATTAGTTTTGCCTTTGGCATATTCAGCCATTTCTTGTATCTAAGCATCGAAACCGAGAATTTTCCATTTACGTACATCTTTCCAATCGTAAATATATTGGTGTAAATGTTACTACTCAATGGTCTTCAACTAAGTAACAGAAAAAGCAAAACCAACAAGTTTTGTAAAATTCAACAAATAATTTAATTCTCTAATTCATAAATGAAAATTGAAGAGGAACTTACAGTATTGTGACTTAAATCCCAAATAATCCTAAAAGTTCTATCACAAGTCTAAAAGTATAGTGTTTTTGAAAAAAAAATTCCAATAGTCCGGAATGTGCTGAAGCACCGTTAGCCTTGAATAGTTTGATGTACCAGCAGTTTTCGTGTATCACAATGATATAATCCAGAACGTCTTTGAATGAATTCACAATAATCTCAAAATTTGTTCAAGGCCAAAAGTTAATGAGCACTTTGTAATGTCAATGAATAATTTGAATAAATAATTCCTCTCAAAGAATAACTGAACTCAACTAAAATTGATCCCACAAAGACATATGTTCAGATACGAACGACTAATCTTGTTGATCTGAACCTTATATGCATCCCCTCTTTACCTTATGTCGCAACAGCATCAATAGCATTTTTTGGAAAAACTAACGCAATCATCTTAATGGAAAATTACTCCAAACTGTAAACGTACTTCCAGAATCTTCTAAGGTCAAAAGACCATGTCAACATGTTTACAAAATTACAAACTACTAATATCATAAAGAACAATCTACAATCATGGATAAAATGTAGTACCCTAAAAATGTTGTTTACAAATGACCATTAGCTTCAACTACAACCTACAATCCTGGATAAAAGCTAAGGGCACAATATAAATATACATAATATAACCAACTAGCTATATCCACTTCTTGATAACTATGAATCACGAATAATGTTAGACAAATGTCTTCTTCAAACGGAGGCACACGACATGTATTCATCACCATTCTCAACTCTTTCAATACAATTTGTCTTTCGAGTACAAATAAAGTGTAGGTGGTGATGTCTTTGCTGAAAGTACTCTTCATAAATATTCCACAACGAACTTGCTTTTGGTCATCCTCTAAGTCCTGTACACTGTCACTGACTTCCTTCTACGGAATTTGTTGCAGCACTGAGGACAAACATTGTGGCATGGTAAGCTTTATATCGTTTATAGCGTTTCGTGTCTGCGATAGTCTTTGCCAAGAATCAGTCTGCATACACCGTGATAATAGCAATAGTTTAACAATCGAGAAATGATTTTGAGTTTGCGTTTCATTTGTATCTTGACAAACTCTATGCAAATGCATCATCGCACCTCCTTTGGTAGATTCTGAATGTGATCTTCTAAACTAGTCATTCACAGAAATGTCGTTCTTTTTGAGGAAATAGTCATACGTTTTACACAAGGTATCTACTGATACGGAGTAGAACTGAAATTTTTGGTCACTAGCTCACAGACTATACATCTTGAAGAAGTCTTGCATTGAGGAACACGTCTTGTACACTATTTTGATTTCCTCTAAGTCTTCATCGACAGAAAGAAGTTTTTGTAGTATTCCAACCTTGTAGGTAGAAGTCCTGGCTTCGAAATTCTTCTGAGTCGTGGGTAGATGATCAATGCCTGACCGTTTGAACACTATTAAAGTAATCAGCCCTTTAATAGCATTCTGGTATCATTGATTTAAAAGTCTATTTCGTAAAGAATGTAATTGTTCTTCAAATTTCACATGAATCTGTTTTCTTAACCCAGTGGACAAACTACGACTGTCCTCTTCTAAAATATCCATACGGATAGTGATCATGCCCAACAAAAGGAAGGTAGTGACAGCACAGAGACCTTCTGGCATATTCCAGGTAAGCTGAGTCTTTGTACTCCCATTCGTGGATCATCACAACACAACTGGAAGACTGCTTGGTCTTCTTGTCCCTAGAAGACAAATCAAACTCTATCTTAATGACTTGGTACTCGGTATTCCATCCTGATCTTTGGCCGTTGGGTGAACGACTTGAGTCGACTTTCAAAGTCACAATAGCTAGACAAAGCCACAGGTAACGTATATTCTTCTTTGATTGTGTACACCTCGATGAGTTAGTGATATCCAAAGTGGTTTGAGATTGCATGGATGAGATCCCTCAATAGGTGCACGCACGGCATCACTTTTTCAGTAAAGCAGAAAGGGTGTGTTGTATTGGCATTGCTTTTGCTAGTAGAGCGGTAAGGCACACGAATGGCATCGTTTTTCGATAGCAGAAGAGCGGCAAGGTCGTGCTGCATAGCTAATGGAGCAGAGTACGGCATCACTCTTGGTGCAAGGCACAGCAACGCACTCGAATTCGCTATCGAACTTGGGGTCTGTGGTAAGACCCTCGCTCGATTCCGTGTTGAATTATTCATCATCTTTCTCGGTCGACGTTTTTATTCAAAATGAAGTGTTGGTCTTGGAACTTTCCCCTTTTCTATACTTGAGCTCGGTGTGTGCGTAGAGTAAAATGCTGTGGTCTGGTAGTCGCACTAGTTTCTAGTACACAATTTAATAGACGTTTTCTAAAGGTCCACTGACGCTTTGGTGTATTTTAAGAGTTCAATTTTGTGTGCATCTAATGTTTCCACGCGAAAGTCTTGATCTTGTCCTGGCTGTAATGCTACTTTCAAGACATCAAAGCTGACCACTTGACTCGCTCGAGAGTTGATTGTGAATCCTTTAACTTTTCATTTTTGCATGAATTTCTCCATGTCGGCCGTTGTGTTGGCATCGACTGCAAATTTTAGTGCCCTGGCTAGCAAGATAATATTAGTATCGTCTAGGTGCTCGTCAGTCCATGCACCTAAACGGTCCCTTTCGATTTATGAAGGGGATGGATGTCCATACAACTGTCGGTGTCAAAGTAAAGGACTCGATCTCCTAAGAGTTATAATACAGAATACAATTTTACTGCAATGATGATTTTTCCAAACGCATCGGGAGGTGCAAACTGTTTCTTCTTTGTAACTGACCAATATAAAATCTTCACGGATGATTTCCACGTGTTACAATGAACACGCCTCGATTTTTTCAACTTAAGATTCGTCCACGTCGTACAGCAAGCATGTCGTATTGGTTCTTCCTCTGAACAAACTGTTGCGGTGATTGGAAGGTTCAACGTCTACCACGTTGTAATCTTCGGTAATGCGTCTAAATTCTGGATCGCTTTTGAAACATCGCTCATAATCGTGTTCCTATATTTCTATCACTTGGTATCTTTGTCGTTCTACATCAGGCGTCGCTGGTATGTTTGTCCGTACAGCTCCTCCATGGCAAACTCAGAGAAAGGACTTTTCAGGTTTCGTTGAGGGAAAAACGTGTGATATCCTTGAAATAAATATATCTGGAATTTGTAGACAATACGGTGGTTTTCTAAATCCCAGCCATCCCCAGGAAGACTTCCAATGTTCATTTCTCCACCGTTACTAATATTTCTATTTTCTGCATTTCCATTTGTATTGACTTTCACAAGAGTAATGCAGCCAGAGCAAATCTTTGGCGTAGTGTCGACGGTTAACCGACATGTACGAATGAGGGGCTATGGTGGTTATGTTGTTCTCGGGCATGAACTTCTTTCGACAGACTAATCCACACGTTTTAGCGACGGAAGACGCATCCTTCAAAGGATCGATGTCTCCGCATTCAAGAAATTATTGTCGATCTTCCACAACATCAGCGTAAAATGTCCACATCGGCAATATCTTAGCATTTCTTCCTGAAAGTCCAACGGGTTTGAAGAGTAAGTTTTGTACCTAGCTTCCAATGCTTCTAGTTGTTTTGTGTGCATTCCATCCGGGTAGTAGGCAAATGCGGAATCACAACGTATTGATTAGCTTCAGTAAATGAAAAAGTGCGGAAAATAACCTTTTATGCATTTCTGTCATTCCAAACGTTTTTAGCATTCTTCTCAAAGGCATGGCTATAAAACTCATGGAATCTTTAAATGTACCTGTCCCACTTTCGTGTAGATGATTGTGACTCCGTTTATGGTAATTGTGAGACATTCGGTGCCTTGTTCTGAATAATATTTCGGAAGCAATTGTCCTTCGTATCTCAAGAAATTGTAAGCCATGTCTCTAGTTTATAGATGGCAGTCCTCCTAATGATGTATGTCTTCTTCACTCCAAGTCTCGTCGGTAGGGTTTATAATCCATTATGCAATTGCGGCAAGTGTACGGGAGCCCCGAAAGACTTTTCCACGTCAATCTGAAATCTTACTTCAAAAGGGATAGGGAAAAAGCATAGGTTCTTGCATACAATTCTCACAAGTACGATGAGCTATGCAGAATTTAGGGATGTGAATAACAGCCTCTTGCGTATGTTCAAAGTATAAAAAGATAACATTCACTTGTTTCTTTTTGTTCTTGTGCTGGTCTTCCTTCAAGTCTTCTTCCAGTTAATTCTAATATTTTTGAACGTAACCAAAGTCCTCAATTTGGTCACAAAAAATGGCATCTTTTCTGTCCTGGACAAACGTGCGCCTTTTGAGTTATTGGTTCAGATAAGATATCCCCAAGTGGAGCACAATCACAATAATTCGAAAGTACTCTTCTGCTGCTGAATTTGTTTCCTGCGATGTTGCTTGTAACAAGTGAGGCTGGCAAAGGTTCGCTGGCAAAACGAGCAGTGAATTCGTAACTTTCTTTCAGCAATGTATAGTTTGGACGCTAAGCACCCAATGTATCTTTCTTCATAAAAGGATATTGGTCTCGACTGTAAAAGCCTTGGTCACATTTCTCGCAATAGTAAGTGTATCCAAGAAATCCAGTGATACTAGTAATAGCCATCACTCTTGAAGTTTCTGCATTTCAAGAATGTTTCTCTTCTTTGTTTGGTTCTCTCCAATTGCTGAATGCTCTCTCATACTCTTTCCATTCTGCGGTCTCATTCTTTTCGGTATACTTTGGTCCCATGTCTGATATTGCGAGTTGTTAATTTTAGGCGATGCTGCGTTTGGTACTGCCAATTTCATCCATCAATAACAAGTGAAAGTGAAACGTGGGTCATGTAAAAATTGGTGTTTCCATCGGACACGTTAAATTAGCCATTGGACTGTTGGAATCCCACAAATATGTTGCTACGTATATGTAATTTAATTGCTTGTGTGTTAGTTTTAAATTCTCTTTTATTTTATTTTTATTTCATTACGTTATTGTAATGATACCATTATTCACTGGATTTGACTTTTTTTCGGAAGGTTCAGTTTTCTGTTCTGACCTGATAACAACGCAGTTTGATTGCTACATTTTATTTTTAGTTAACCTAGTTCTTGACCTTGGTTCCGATTTTGTAAACATTGAGTGAAAATGATTGGTCATTACCAAGGTCATGTTCAACCCACGTGTTAGTCTGTTGTAAACAGTTTTATTTTTAAATTTATTTCCAGTGTTATCTGATTCTTAGATAAGGCTATTCTAGCCTACGTGCAAATTGGCATTTTTATTTACTGCGCTGTTCAAGTTAAATAACCACGTGAGCCATCATGTGATCTAAAATCACGGGTTAAAACAGACATTTTCTAGTGGATTCGATCAGTCGTAAATATATACCTTCGGGCTCAAGGTATTTGTCTTGTTGTTGCCTTTTGAGCTGAGTTTCGTATTTAAAATAATTTATTCACCCTGGAAAATGCTCTTCTTCAACGAAATTCTTGGACAAAGACATTCACTAAATTATTCAGAATTCAAAAGCCGGAATTATATTCTTGATGACTCAACAAGGAACTGTTGACACATCAACACAAACTGGTTATAGAGGACGTCATCGCCTTCCATATTGGAACTTCATCGAGATTCAAACTTGGATTCAATTAGAACTTTTTAGTGATAGGACTTATATTTTTGAATTCTATGATTAATTTTTGGATTATATTCACAAACCGTAAGTCCTATTTCATATTTTTACCTTGTTTTCTAGGGAAATAAATTATCTTGTTAAATTTACAAAGCTTGTTGACTTCACTCTTTTCTTTTGTTACTTTTGTACGAGCCTACACGTAACAATGTACGGAAACCTGCTGCTTTGTCTAGTGGCACTTCGGACTTGAACTCTTTAACTTTCACCTTGTAGGTTGATGCCGTGGTTCTAAATTTTCTGAGTGTCCTATTTTGCGTCTCTCGGGTGTGAAAATAATTTTCGAGAGCTACTGAATGACCTTCTTTCTTGCTGGATCTGGACTCTATTGACCCTGTGGTAGAAAGTGAGATTGTTGGCTCAAGCTCCCACATGTCATCATCAAAATCACTGGCGTGTACCTGGACTAGCACTTTAGTTACCATATTAGGCGACGTGAAACTTTGTCGTAGTCTCTTGGTTTCTTCTGGTAAATCCTGGCATAGTGTGCTCGTTTCATCTTAATTCCAAAATTTGTTTTAACTAAGTTTTACACACGCTTTCTCTCTGCAGAGAGAGCGGGGGAATAACACCCTAAGATTATATAATTTATTCAGCTTTAAGACTGTGAAGAAGATACTGATAAGAGATTTAAAGAGAATCATTCAAAAGTATACTTCAGATAAGACTATGGACTACTTCTCTCGAGATAAAACTCAAGATGCTTGATATATTTATCAAGAGAAAGGTCACTAGGCTCATGAGTATTCACAACGTCAGAGCAAAGTAAAGACAAGTGAAACGAGAGACAGCAATAAAGATACCTGCTATCATTATCAAGAAAAAGGACATTGATCTTCGGAGTGTCCTATGGAGAAAGAGAACAAGCAAAAGAAGAAGGTAGAAGAATCCATTCAGGTCAAGAGATGCAAGAAGGCAAGAAAAGCAAGAGGTCGGCATAGAGGATGAACCTATACCAGTGACGAAATTCAAAAATGGAGGCAAAAAGTGAAAGAAAAAGAAAATGGACTTTTGTGGTGTGTTATGAAATTTTCGTTGTGATTCTTATTCAAAACAGAATGTACCAAAGAAAACTCTTTTTTTTTTTTTTATTTTTTTTTTTAATATAATATGGATGAGATACTGAAATACAATCACACGTGTATACCATTGAATCATGGGAAAAGGAATTCAAAACACAATCGCACGTGTATACCATTGAATCATGGGAAAAGGAATTCAGATTTACTTGATTTGGCAATGTTCTTTCTAAGAGGTGTAGGTGGCCCCAAAATGTCACCTATTGGACGTGAAGCACCATTACACCAAAGGAGAATGGAATAGAACACGTGACTTGGATGTGGTGATACATGCGGTGAAAACCTTTGTTTAAGCTGAGCCTGACTGCAGGTTTATAACTTCATTTACTTTATATTATAAGTAAATTTACCGTGGTTTATGTTTTAAATGAGTAGATTTGAGAATATTTTGCATGTTTTAACTACTATTTAGGTAATTCATTGATGCATTAGAAACCCAAATTAATAAGGGTACATTTTAATACCTTCATGAAAAGCAAATCAGAAACATCTATGAACTATCAGGCATTCTGACAGTCGTACTGTCTTCCAGTTCATAAATCTATTTATCTATCTTTCGTTCTATCTCACTTATGTATCTGCATTAATCCAGCCAGTTATCGAACTTTCTTTAAAAACACTTCCATCAATCCACACTTGTAAACACACACCAACTGTAATAGCAATTGCCGTACGCTCGTTTGCTCTTAGACCATTCAAAAAAGGATACGTTTTTCTTTTAGTTCATTTTCTCAGATCCAATGCATCCTAGGGTAATGCAACTTTATTCGTACAATTTTTTTTCAACGACATCCAACTTGGTAAATATAAGTGGCCTAGTGAGTGAAACACCTACGAACCAAAAGTATTACATATTTACCAATATCGTAAACGTTAGTCATAGTGATTTCTTCGCAGTGTCGGTTTGACTTGCAGATTCAAATGTTAGTCACAGTGACTGCTCAGGGTCTATTTAACTTTCAGATTCAAACGTTATTCACGGTGAATTCTCTGGGTATTTGACTTGCACATTCGGACGTTTGTCACGGTGACTTCTCAGGGATCTATTGACTTGCAGATTCAAACATTAGTCACAGTGATTTTTCAGGTTCTATAAAGTGTTTTTAAGAAAAATCGCTTCACACTCCTGTGCCTATGGAGGGGGATCAATGCCATTATTCTATGCATCTGTGCTCTATTAATATACAATGTATATTCTAGTTTGCATGGCTCTATTTTTCATTTTCTTTGTGTGCACCATATGCATTCTGGATTGTATCTTTACAACTGTCAAGACATCCACCTCCTCATTCTTTCTCTCTGTTGCTTAGTTCAAAATATTGTTCTTTTATGGAACACCCGGTGTGAAGACCACACGAAATCTTTTTTAACAAATCAATATTAATTCTTAAATTTAACTTGTAAAAAGTGTTTTGCTAAATACACAACGTTTGCAAAACTTACATTAAAATTATTAACAATGTTCGAATTCATTAACAATGTTCGACTTCCGTATGGTAATTGTATTACGGAGTAAGAAGATTTTTTTTTTTTAGTATTCGTTATAGCTGTGAACACGGAATGAGAAACATATGCACAATGTCGAGGTTATAATTTATTCTCTTAGACTGATTAAACATCCTTGTGTCATGGATGGATCTTTTTCAAATGATAGAACTATCACATCATGCTCTCTTGGAAAGTTAATCTGTCCCACGGGAATTCGACGGAATTGTTTGGTTTGAAATGGAAAATTTACAGTATGTGTGGGTAAAGAAACTTAAATTGCTATTTCGCAAGTCTAGCGAAAGATTTAATTTATTTTTTTAAAAATCGCACGTTTCTGCCTGAACCATGCGTTCTATGCCTTTTAAGAATACTGTTGTTATGCCTACCATTTATTTCAGCAAAGTCTATCTTGCCAATATAGGACCCTGATTTTCATACATCGTATATCGAAATACCAAGATATAAGAGAGAGAGAGTGAGAGAGAGATTTTACAAGCCAAATAGCTTTATCACTTGAAGGATTGGGTGAGGCTGTTGAACTTTTTAAAATTATCTTCTTTGTTTCTTAAATCCACAATTAACCAATTTGATATTTGATTATTGTCGATTAAAACAATGGCGAAACAAAAAAATACGAAATAACCATTACTTTACCTGTAGAGAAAGTATTAATTTAAATCCACAACCCCCAATCGCCATCCCCTCCCCCCCCCCCATAAAAAACGATACTCTGGATCTCAGAAGCATTTTTATTATATATTACATGATAAGATATTGAAATAAATTAGTGAGAAATATGTGCTGACTTGCAACATTCATTACGCTACATTGTAACTTCCGAGATTTTGAACGTTTTGCCAGTATGTTACGAAACACTTTTATTAAATGTTATGTAAATCGAAAGGAGGACATTTGGAAAAATTGTCCACATGAAATGCCAAGACAAAACTGCAGCACAGTGAAAATACACTTAACACACTTAAGTAATAAATATTGGCAGCCGTAAGCATGCAATCCAGAGTGTACATCCTATACGCATAGAAAATGTAAATACAGAATAATGCAACATGGAATATACATTGTATACTAATTGAAAATATATACATAGAACTATGGCGGTGATCCCCCTCGATCAGCTTGTTCACTTGAGCGTTTCGTGTATGTTTTATATTAGTCATTCTGTTAAATCGCCTAATAAGATTCTCATCTTGTCATTGCAGGATGCTGTCATTAATTTTATCTTGGGTGTGTATCCGAGTTCTTAACTGGGCATGTCATATATCAGATAATGAACATTCCTATAATCGCTGCCCATTCTCATCACTTAGTAGGGGATGTCGGCGTTTATCTAGTTACATATTTACAGATATTATTTGGAGACTGGACAAGAGCTTTTCTAAATAAGTGGGTCACTAGACACATTGGGCTATATAACATAGAATTCCGATCGTTTTCCTTAAAGTTGCATGAAACTATGACATATTACCTACAATTTTCAGGTCTACAACCATAAATTTTGCCAGAGAATATACAGCTATGCTAATTAAGAGGAAGAAGATTCTTCACAAATATGCAAGGTCAACTACGTTTTACCTGCGCTTTTCTCGACCAGCGTGAACTAGAGATTTTTTTTGTTTTTGTTGTTGCTGTTTTGCGTTTTTGTTCTTCAAAACAAGCAACTTTCACAGTTACGTTCCTTCAGCATTTTTCTACACCGATATCATAATTGCATATTTTTTGCTGCACGTGAGCAGGTAAATAGTCCAGTGAGTCCAGCTTATTAACTCCACCTGCTTAATTTTATATTTGTGTACCCGTGTCACGGAAAGAAATTGATTTGGCCTGTATTCCTCCTTATCCGGTAAATGTGTTAGAAAACGACTGAAACACACACTAGTAAGGTTTCTTGATGGTAAGTGCAATATTACCGACTCTGTGCTAGAAAAATCTCAGATCCGGGCTATCCTTGAATACAGCAATTTCATAACGTCGTGGACCTTGGCGCTTTCATCAAACGTCCAAATCAAAAAGTCTGCGATCGATGGTAAGTACAGAAACGTCATTAACTCAGGTAATTGCTGATTTTACAATGTTCATCTCTTAATCAATAAATTTATCATCATTTTTCTATCGAATGCAATCTTATTAGAATCACACCTCCATAGTCCTGCGTGGAGATCTGATGGACACCAATAAAAGGCCATGTTCTGTTGACCTTGTAGTTCACTAATCAAATCATAGCTTTCAAAATTTCTGAATGTGACCCACGCCATTCATCATAACTTTACAAACGATAACTCTTTCTTACACGAAAGTGCAACGCTGTGTCTGATACGCTACTAAAATTTAGTGGACTGGAGATTCCAACGATCACCAAAACTTGCACTTTTATTGTTTTCTGTCAGCTCTACGTGAAGGACTCTGGAGATCTGATTTTAATCAAATTTCTTTCGAATGCTACTCGTATATGCAGCCGTGTTGATATATACAAACGAAATGAATTCAAAAAATGTCCTCTGGCTGTTGTGTGCTGTAATATTGGTAACATGTATTTTCTTCAGCACGTTGTACCCGCTGGACCTAGCAAAATAATTATTCATTGTGAATCGCCGATATACACAAATGAGCTCTCAGCTTTAAGTAAAATTATGTATGAAACAGTTATTTTGGTAAGGTACTTATAACATCATACCTCAGGGTATTGACATGTCTGGTCACAATGGGGCAAGTAATATTACAAAATGTCCCCGCAAAACAAAACAGGCAGACCACACAGAAGAATATAAACATGAATAAAGGAAACATCTGTGAGACAGAAAAAGCATTTTTGTCAACGTTTGGTATGTTTTTCGGCATATTTACAAAACGACTGCAAGCATTCTTGTTTATTGTTTTATTGTTTATCGCAATTTCCAAGTTCTCTCTATTGCTGTATTTTGAGACGATTCTGATACTTTCGACGTCATTTGCAACAAATCCTGTGGTGGAGTTCAAAATAAGTTCACAATCATCTTGAATCGTGTTTTTGAATGAAATTGGAGATAATTTCACCTGTGATGAAGATGGTACTTTGATTTCCGCTTGGTAAAATGGTCCTGTATTCATGGTACTGGACAACGACTTCCCATTGTCCCCCGAGTAAGATACGTCAAATCCTGTCGTGCTGAATCTTCCATCTAATATTCCGATCATGGTTGATTGTTCAACTCCGTTTATCCACCAATCAATGCAGATGCATGGAACGGATTTGTTCTTACTCGAGTTTTCAAGCTTCATCCCAAATCCATTAAAGGAGTACGTCACTTGGTAGCTTCCACTGCAAGACACGTCTTCACTTGCCCTCGATTCGTTCATGTATATTTGGAGGGAATGGTCATTCTTCATACAAGGGTTATCAATATCCCTACTCAGTGTGATATTAATGGTTGTGTCCTTAGCTGCAGCAAAACTAAACTTGAAATAAACTGTATTTTCTTGTCGTTCTTGTGCTAGTGTTGTGCACATTTTTTTCTCTGAATGTCCTGCAAATTGAATTAGCTGTCCATGTGCCAATTTGCAGACAAGAATATAGACGAGGAGGAGATGAAACATGATTGGAAATCTCGTCTCCAGCAAAATAGACGAGGAAATCATCAAAGTATAAATCCAACTGTAAAAGAACCAAAAGAGCTTTAAAGCAATGACAAAGGTCTACTTCTTTTCATTATATATACAGCAATTTTTTTCTAAGTAGGCAAGACAAAAAAAATCTATTTTAGTGCACAGCATGACACTTATTTTTGATGGACCGAAATAGACACAGTCATACCTGAATAGAAATGTTGTATGCTTAAATAATTTCATTCTACACAGAAATTTTTTCCAAGTAGGTAAGACAAAAGAATCACACTTTAGACTATGCGTGCATAAGACCGAGACAGGATTTTTATGCATGAAATTTGAAATAGTATTTCTGGTGGTGGAGGTAGTAGGGTAAAAAAAAAAAAGAATTAATCGAGATAATGTTTGAGTTTCATCCAGTTAGCTTCTTAAATTGGACCATCTTTTTATTAAACCTTCAATAACGTAAGTTCCTCTGTCATTCTGTTAGTATTAAATGACACGAGAACATTTTGTGTTCAAAAAGATAAAATTTCAGTGCATATTATTTTTATCCGCTCAAACGCGTTGAAACGTAAAACTGATTTTGTTTGGCTCCCATGTAATTAATATTGTTTGGATATTTTCTGTTCATGCCCTTCTTACATGACACGAAAGCGAGAACACTTATGTTGTTGTGTATATTGTGTTTGTCTATTAAGAATATTGAATAGGATAACCTTTCGATACATTATCATCGGATTAGTATAAGACAAATTTGCAATGGTAGTACTTTTCATTAGGAAAAATCAAAGGTAGAGTTCCATTTTCACGAGTATTTTAGTCTGAAGCTCGATAATATTTTGCTTTAGAGCATCTTTTTACTTTTGTCCAACAATACTACAAAGACAAGATAAGAAATTGGTCACTTCATTTCAATGCTGAACACCTCTTAATTAGTTTGTTTTAATTTTTAGTGATTAGACTGAATTCCATAATTTAACCTCTCCTGTCCAATTCCATCATGCAACTCGATAAAAGGATTTACTTACAGGTGACATACTTCCGTTAAAAGGATATGAGTAAACAAGTTATTTCATGATCCCCTTTATAAAATTTTATTGTCTGGTACAAACCTTTCCTGGCCCTCTTCTTGAACTTGCGCAGTTTCTTCTTCTGCGTAGTAAGCATAAGTTACTTTTTCGTAATAGAGGACTGAGGACTTCTCTCTTCGCAGTTTACTGGGTCGGGATGGCAAAATTCATCCACCTTACTGGCACCATTTGCATTTCTTGCTGCGGTATTCCACAAGGACACGGAAAAAGCAGGCTATCCGAGTATTTTACATTACGGTCTTCTTCACTGCTGATTTCGCTCACTATATTCTCTTTGCAAATCCGATATGACTATAACATATTCTGCCCCTTTAAACATGTAATCCCATTATCAAGCTATTTTAATTTCCAACTCCCACAATTTTCCTAAACGTCATTTTACTTCTATTTTAGTACGCAGCATGACACTTACTTTGATGGACCGAAATATCACAATATGTACACTAGTTCTAAGTCGTATTTAAACTCACTTTATACTATTCAGATACCAAGGCTATCCTTTGTCAGGTTTATATGCTGACAAATGATGTCATTTTTCGATCACGTAATTTTACTTCCTAGATATAGTTTATGTATAACCCATTTTGATCGACAGCTATAGAATAATAAATAAATAAATAGAAACAGAAATAAAGTTACACCATGCACTACACTGGTAAAGGATTTCACCGCGCTTCATTAACTTGATTGCTGCAATGCTGAAAGTGTCATCTTTCTTTTGTTAGGGATATGCTTCATTTATACATGTGCCTTTGAATGGGGACGGGGTGGAGATTGAATGTAAGTCTTTGACAAAACGTGGATTCTCAATTGCTGAAACAAAGTCAACGCACGTATCTGATCCTACACACACACACACACACACACACACACACACACATATATATATATATATATATATATATATATATATATATATATATATATATATATATATAATTGTCCAACGCTAACTTTTGCCAACGTTGACAAAATACCCATTACATTAAAGATGTGTGTGTGTGTGTGTGTGTGTGTGTGTGTGTGTGTGTGTGTGTGATAAATTAACAGAGTGAAGAAATTACATTTTAAATACTCCAATTTTTGATGCATATCGTGTCTATAAGTTATATGTTTGAAAATGATAAAACCAGATTATCCATATAACAAAATATTTGTAGTCGCTGGTACATAACTGAAACAATTTCCTACGGTTTTCTATATAGTATTTACAACTAAATATATTCTGATATTCATTTTTCATAACTTCACCACAAGCACATACTCAATTATCTTTCAAGTCATTAGAATATAAATCATTATGTAAATCACTAGACTTTTTTCTAATTCAAGTTTGCAAAATAGATAATTTCCTGTTACCAACTAAAAATTGGACAGGCACTTGTATTGTAACCTCTGTTTTACTTCTGAAGATAGAACTATTATTTGCTGTTATTGAAACTGATGGTGAATTCCATACTTGAATAGAGGAATATAAGAACTAATTTCTGCTTATTTCGAATCTAGTATTAATTCGAATACAATTATTTATGTTCCTAAGATTATATCTGTTCGTCTCACTATTGGTGGCAGAAGGTCAACAAGTTAACAAGGACAGATGCGGTAGAAACTTTTATGAAAGTAACACATTTTATGAAATTTTAGTATATGTGCCAAAGTAGCCGAGCCAGTCTCTTCATACATCTTACCAAATAATACAGATCCAATCCTACATGCTTCTAATCGTAGCTTTTGTAGTTGAAGAGTCTTCAGCAGAGTGGCCATTCCATGCGACATCAGCATGTTATAGTAAGGGGTGGATGTATGTAAACTATACCCTTTGTAACGTTTTCGGCTAAATTTATGCTTAATTAGTTTTAATGTAGTTGATAATTTTTGAAGTCGACAGAAATATATTGTCAATATCTTTGGTCCAGTTGCCTAGACTTCTAAAAGTTCGGCCAAAATGATTGTAGTAGTCAGCAAATGAGAGAATTTCGTTTTTAATTTTACTTCAGATGAAATTGGCTCTAGCTTGCTCAATGACAACATTACATGTGTTTTGGTTGGGTTGGTCAATCAACCACTACCTTGACTAAATTGTCGATTGTTTAAAAATCTACATTCAGTACATACTCAGTTTTTGTAGTAGTTTCATTGCACTCAAGAGGTTGTCATCTATGCCATTAATATGCACAATAAATAATAGCGGACCTACAAAGAGTCCTGTGGTACACCATTTTAACTGCACCATTTTAGTTGCTTGCTTCGGGAGTTTTTACACAAACTGTTCGGCGTCATTATTTATAGGCAGTCAGAAAACCAACTAATAGGAGAGTTATCAATGCCAATGCCCTTTAATTTATGTATTAGAGATTTATGCCAAACACAATAAAATGTTTTTAGAGACATCTCAAAAGACCACACTGTTACGACTCTATGGTCATAAACTGATTAACAGAAGAAGCAAAACCAACAAGTTTTGTAAAACTTAACAAACGTTTTAATTCTCAATGTAATAAAATTAAAATTTAAGAGGAACTTACAGTATTTAAATTGAATACAAAATAATCATTAAAAAAAAGTTATATTAAAGTCCAAAAGAATGAAATGTTCCTTATAAATATCAGATCCAAGAATATAGTGGTCTGCCAAGAGTCCTGACGTGTCAGAATGGCGTTGTCCAGAAATCCTTTGAATAATTCACAATAGTTCCAAAATAATATTATAGTCAATAAGCAGGTTTCGACTGAATAATCCAAACGAATGTCTCCTCTCAAATAACATCTTACTACAAGACAGAAATACGTCTGCAAACTTGATGTTACAACAAGAACACACGAAATAAGAATGAGAAAACTGTCCAGTCCTATGAACTTATATAATCGCAAACAACTCACATGATCTAACCGATACAACGGGAAATAACACAATTCTTCTAAGAACCCACTTGACCGACCTGTCCAATGGGAAACAGCCCGAAACTTGTCAACATATTTACTAATAATTTTATTATTAGTAACTATAAACACGTGCGTAAGCATCTATTTATAGATCCTATGCAATTTTACGTTCTTAATATCTAAATATAGAATCTATGTACCTATGAAATTTCAACTAAAGATAATCATTGCAATTTTACAGTCATGAATAAAATTTAAAGAAATTATAGATATACATAGCAACACACATGTCATCATTATTATCAAGAACAGTAGGTATACATATAATACAACGACTGCAATACTGTAGAATTGTTGGGAAAAAAACCGGATTGGTGACTGAATATAATAACATCATTTGAATGAAATAGGCCTCTTATTGGATTGATCACTGTCATACTTCCTTCGTTGTATGTGTTACTTTTGTGGATTTCAATAAAGTTGGAAACACTTGTTTCTTATTTTTTATTCTTAACAAGAGATATGGTGAATAGAATACAGAATGGGCTAGCTATGAGTGAGATCGATCTTTTGAGCATATGGTTGCTTATTTTATCCACGCCACATGTTTTATGGGTGGATAAAGTGTTGACTATATCTTTTTGTTATTAACATATAAGTAAGTTTGTTATTAGTTCTTATGTTTCGTACTTTGATTTTTTTTTTAAGAGAAAAGAAATATCCAAGGACTTTTTCGTTGCTTATTCCAGTTATTTAAAAAAAAAAAAGACCTTGGATATCTAAGTATTTTTAAATAACTTCCAGTTTTCCTTATTTTGGTGTATAATGGATGGGTATAATTTGGGTTATAGAGCAAACAGTCTGGTCTTACTTGATATGAGCATCTCTCAAAAGAAAACCAGCTAATTCCCCCTGGTCTGTTCCATTTCCTGAACTTGGTAAATTTAAGAAAAGGAAACAAAACTAGCCTATAACTTTGTAATTTGTATATTATATTTTTAAATTAATTTATTGCACAGAAGTTAATGGTATCTGTGGAAGAAGTTTAATTTCCTTTTTTTAATAACTGCTGAAGTTAATGTACTTTGGACTGGCTCATGTTTATTTATCAATAACGTAGGGGCAACCATTTTGAACAGTTGTCTGTTTCAGGCCGGGACAGTGGTCGGTCCAAAAAGGCCAGTACAGTCAGATGCTCCGTACGGTTAAGACATTTATTGTCTGTAAGATCTTACATGAAAGTCGGGGTCGGTACAGGGCTGGTAACAGTTAAAATCTACTTGCACCACTGGGTAGGGAATTGTTTTCCTAATACCACATAAAAAGAAATTTCATACAGAGAACTTTCAGTCACACAATACGTGAAAGTACCATAGAAGTATGCCAACAGTCTCTTAATAGTGCTTGTTGTAAATAATTACTCACGATTTCATCACAACTTCACCGTAAAATTGCTGCTCTTTCAGAAGTACTTAAGAACTGTAGATTGGAACCTAAGGGGTTAGGGGCGAAAGGAAATTGAAAAAAAAAATATTTTAAACTTCATGCTTTCAATTCGCTCGAAAAAAATGTTCTTGCTCTGATTTATAGTATAAAAAACCCCCCCGAAAATTAAAATAAAATAAAATGAAAAGTAAATATTATGTTCATTATATTAGCTGAAAAAATGTAATAGAATGAGGTAAAAGAAAAAATAGTTCGACTCGAAAGAAAATCAAAGTCTCCCCCGAGAAAAAGTGCTCCGACCCTATTACGGCGTCGGGTTGGGGTTGGAAGGTGCCTAAGTGTAATCGCAAAATATGCTTAGAAAACGGGTAGTACAAATATTACACATCCGGAACAACCTGCTGTAATCTGTAGTAAACACATCTTCAGAAAACGCCTTTAAAAGCAGGAATAATAAACCACGGCATAATTTTAACATCAAAATTACAAACAAACCTGCCAACCGGAAAACATACCAGACTGTGTAAACGAAACCTAATGTACTGAAGCACTAGACAGCTTGCTCAACGGGAAATCATCCAACATTAGAGCAATCGGTACGGAGGTAGCTTTCAAGTAGTCTGGTTCCTAGATCGGTATGTTCCCTGCGTTTAAGGCAAGGAATGTAGGAAGCAGAGAACTAAGCCGTACACAAAACTAATATATGTGGTTCTCTTTACGGTCTGATCTAAAAACAAATAAAAAATAAAGCTGGTTTACATTTTATCAGGTGGTATTTCCAAACTTAAATGAGCCTAGCTATAAAAATATGTGGGAAACTGTCAGTATCACGTACTAAATCACTTGGAAGCTGTTTTTATACATCGTTGACTAAAATTATTTTGTCTCACGCTACATGTCTAGTGTTCTTGTTGCCGATACACTTGTAACCTTCCACTCATACCAGAACGCTTGAAGGGACTTTTTCAAAATCAATGACAATGGGTAACTGTTGTTCTTCTGGAACTGTTGTATACATGCAGTCAGGTTCCATAGCTTTATCCGTTTTAATCGCATCCATAGGGGCCCCGGATGACAGAGTGGCTAAGATGCTTGCGTTTACAGTTCACTGTCATCTCACCTCTGTCTGTGGGGTTCGAGTCTCGGCCAATATGGGTATGTGAGAACGTTTACCTGGTGCTTCCCGTGGGTCGGTGGTTATTCCAGGGGTTTTCCCGGGGTTCTTAATCCGCCAGTTATACCAATCTGTTTAAAGTCAGATCTCCTCTGTCCTATGTAGGACAGTGGAGATCTGATTTGAATCAGATTGCCAGTTATACTGTGTAGCCATAGTGTGCTGAAATGCAGTGTTAACCCCAAAAACTGTATGCCACTGCTTATGACCCACACATGGAGAATTGTAGGCATTTGCGTATAAGCCGCTCCAACCGCAAACAACAGCAACCCTGATCTGTCGTCGCATAATGCCTGGCAGATTTGGGTCTATGTTGTTTGCTGTATTAATTACTCCTAACAAAATGCAGACAATCGGATCTCTTGGTGCATTAATGCACACCAGATCTAGGTCTGTGCAATGTGCAGTTGAGCCCGACTTATAAGCTAGTAGATACGGTTATCGGCCTGAAAGAGTGTCGTCACATTCTGTATCTAGTAACGATGGTATAACACAAATATACCTATTAATTAAAACACGAGAAATATGAATACATCAATTTTCTCATCTTCAACTTGCTTCCCATCTTGTCCTAAATTTCCAAGTTCATATTTTGTTTTTGTTATTATAATTGTTAATGCAGCCTAATTTCTTGCATTTATGTATTTTTTAAAATCATCTATTAACTGTAAAATGTCTATAAGTCAGCCATGCAGAATGTTTATGTTTCATTGCTTTTGAAATAATTCCATTACTCCATAATGGTTACCTTCTTTACATCGAGGTTGTTTTACATACAGACGTACAACAATATCAGGAAAACACTTCCAGATTCACAAACGTCTTTCCCTTTCAATACATGTCACACGTTAACTTTCTCCTTCTCTTTTCTCTTGTATTCTCTATCATTTCCTTCGTCAGAATTAATTCTATTGCCCTTAATATTACAGTAATCGGTGTAACACAAATAATAAGATGTTAGAGTTACATGGTCACTTGTACTCAGTAATGGCTGATATTCGAAAATATTAGCATGCTCCGACATGAAATTATCCTGAATACATTTTAACAAATAAATAAACAGGATTTTCCATACCAAAGCAAGTTTGTCAAGTCCCAAATAATTTCTTTCAAAGATAAAATCACCCATATTTAAAACATGTGATCTGAGATAGCATATCTTGACAATGACATTACTACCAAATGGGTGGGTGTGGGTGGCTTGAAAGTCTCTATCTGGAGTAAGCAGTGCCGGATTAAACCCTGTGGAGGCCCCTAGGCAGTCGAAATCTCGAGGTTCCCCTCGCAAATTATCTTCTAATACGTCAAGATCAAATCAATTCAATATTATTTTGATCCGTTGTCGCGGGGCCCCTAAAAGGCGTGGGGCCCATAGCTCGGTGCCTACTCTGCCTATTTGGTAATCCGGCACTGGGAGTAGGATCTATTTTGCTTTCATACATGCAAAAATACAATTACACATGCAGCAATAAGTACCTTTTATAGTCTGCATAGGGTGTATATTTTTTTTCATACCAACACGCCATTGCATATAGAAATGGAGATGTACTATGATGCAAACGCACAGTTACACGTATAAATGGCGGGTATGTTATCTTTCCATACAAACACACAATCGCAATTACGAAGACGGTAAGATATGATATTTTAATTTCATTTAAACACAGAATCACACATACAATTATGGGTGTGGTATGATGTTTTCATACTAGGTATTCTCTCTCTCTCTCTCTCTCTCTCTCTCTCTCTCTCTCTCTCTTCAGTTAAGTACATATGATTTTCGAATCATTCTTCGTTCTGAGTTAGAGAAAATATGTACGTTTCATTTAGCGTATTTCATCACACGTGTTATCCGTTCATTTCTCCTTGATAGCGTTATTATTACTATCTAAAATTGCATAAATATGCAAGATATGCGACCATCTTCTCGTTGCTAGGCGTAATAATTGTTATTTTGTTTATTCACAATCGGAACATTGTCCGCATATTCTGTCGCAACATATGATGCGTACACCGCCAGTCGGTGAATCACTAAATCACCGAAACCCATCAGTCATTTGTTCTGACAGCTACATCCGACGTTGTTTTGTTGTATTGACTGAAACGGCCGAGATGTCCGGTAACGTATCCTACAGTACAAAGACTATACATTATTTATTGTTTACCCATCCATACCCACGCCCACACCCATTTACAAAAATTATTTATAATTGCTATTTCAGAATCAGAACGGAAACGTCTTAAAAGAAATAACATTTTATCGAAGAATATATAACAAATCTTCGAGAAACTTTCCCTGAATACGTCCTACATTTTGCATACTGTTACGACGTGCGGATGAGAATTTATGAATGAGATCTTAGCAGCGAATAACTCTTAACAGTCAGTTCATTACAGTATCACGATTGTCGCTCGAGTTTGTTTCAGGCCATGAAATGGAGACTAAGAATTTTGTGCCAGGAATGGTGTGTTGTGTTTTATTTGACATTTATTCCAACATAAGAGAGTCTGTTTAAAAACTCGTGGAATGTTGTTACCCGTAAAATATGTTCTCATTAGAACCGCACTTGAACCACTTTCTGATTTGTTAGAGATCTCGAATTTGTTGTGAATAGTTTGCTCCTACTGTTTATGTAAATGCTTACAGGCTTCAATAAGTATGACATATGGGGATGAAATTATATATTGCATTTGGATACATGGAAATATACCAATATGTATGACATATGGGGATGAAACTATATATTGTATTTGAATACAAGGAAATTAGCCAATATATTAATGTTCGGGTATAGAATCAGACACTAAAGAAAACGAAGCAAACGTGACATGTTATGAGTTACAGGATTGGTTATGTATGGGCAGATCGGTTGTGTTTGACAAATTCAACATGATCCCGACTCTCGCGACTGTTAAATAATTTATTCATGACGCTAACAGTCAATCATGTACCCATCTTCGTACCGATGTGTACATTTTTGTCTATGGCCATTATTACAGAAAAAGACTAGCGGAAAACTGATTTGCAAAATGACGATGGATACATAAAATCTGCTGCAGTTATTAAACAGTATCGAAATTAGTCATACTTATTTCATAAACGTTTCCTTTGACCGAAAATGTGATATTTATGTATATCCCGTCTGAGTGAACATCACCGAGTGAACTACGGAAAAAAATAGTCTAACCAGTCATTCTTTGTTAATTTAGATTTTCATACATTTACTGCATACTCTTTTCCCTTTAAGACTTGACAGAATTTTTTGTGCCATTTCTTTATCGTACAAATTTATCTCTAACTGACTTGTCTTATAATTACTTATTTCGATTTACACAATCTTTTAAATGAGTTTCTACTGTGAACGTATTCATCTAGATGAGTAGTTTGGTTTGTACATCTATATTTCCTTGAAAGCTGAAATTTCTCCTCTTTTTCATTATCATGGCCTTTATCCCAGCATGGAGGTTGTAACCTCTACGTTAAACTGGACGCTTAGGTGTCTGCATTTCAACACAAATTTCCTTATATACAGACGCAAACTATTTTTTACACAATCAGCAAAGCGATTATGTTTGTGCGTGCTGAATAAACTTCTGCTCAGATGTTGAAGAAAAGATTCCCTCATCGTCGCTAACGCTGTCATCAATGACATATTCATTACAGTCACAGTCCATTGTATGCTGATCTATATTACTTTAATTTTTGATTTATCAGCACTGTTCATGCTACAGTAGATCGGAAAAGGGTAGGAATTCTAAAGTTAATTTAAAGGGAAACAACTCTGTAGAGACTACAACATAATCCACTGTTCTGCTGCCATTATTTGCAATGCATGTTGAATTCCCTACATGACTATTAAGAACTTAGCAGATTTCTACACACAAAAAACACAAATACAAACAAACAAACAAAAAACAAAAACAAAAACAAACTTAACTTGTACTACGTGATTTAGAAAAATTATTGTCATCGTACACGATATATCATACATTTAAAATATTTTCAATGTATCATAAAGTCAAGAAAATCTCCCGCAAGAACCAAAGCTAGTTTTTGATATACAGATTTTATTCATTCTAATTTCTCAATAAACGAATAGATTCTATTTTCTTAAGGATTGTCTAAAATTGATGATCTCTCTTTTGAAATATATACAAATGTAAAAAGAAAAATGTATCTTACATTACTCGATAAATTAGAAGAAATATGCAATACGACACAATATTGCCTATCACTGTATACTGTACCCTCTTGTACTAAGTATGTCATGCAAAATATGGTTACAGCTTTTGCATTACAACAATATTTTTCTTTTGATGCACAAAGCTAAAATGTGTATATACCCCTAAGAGAACTTATGAAAATCTTCGTCAGACATACCCCATGTTTCGCCAAATACAACTATGACAAAACACATACAGTGAGAGAAAAATTCAAAGCTATATATTTTGTTAGTACTTCGATATTCCAAGAAATGCATTATCACACCAAATATTGTCATTATTTATATTACATTGGCCTTGACATATTCCTTAATAGTAGTAATATGTGGAAATATGGCATAATAAATGGCACTATGGCTTCAATGGGAATTATCATTACGGCCGTTACTTTGGACTTCCAACCCTCTGGCCTCATAAATGTCTCTCTGGCCTCAGTAGGAATTTAACATTACGGCCGCCCTCCAAATTGTCCATCTGTTGCTTTCTTAAAAATCTGCTTTAATCGATTCCCCAATTTCAGAGTTTTCTTGAGAAATTCTTTATTCTTTTGCCTTGAATTATGGAAAGATCATTACCTTTCTGGTTAATTTCAGTGTAATTTTGGTGTAAATGTCGAAGACGTTGAAATGGGGTCTTATGTGTGCTTACCAGCACCCAATAAATACTCGACGACATCCAGTAAATAGAAAATTTACTGGATAATCCCACCCAGTGCATTTGCATTAGAATTCACAAAGCTGGGTATATAATAACAACGATTTTTTGTTTAAATAAGAGGTCAACACACCCAGTACAATCGATGCGAAGTGTTCATTGCAACTGCCTAGTACAAAGACATATAAAAACATATATTTGAGGCCCTTGATGCACATAGAATGTTAATTATTTCCCCTAATATTGGTGATATCTGTCAGATATAAAAAATAGAGGCAAAAAATGGCTGGGTAATTTTCGTTTCCGTGAAAATTATTTATACCGAGATTCACTGAGGAAATGTGCTTCACCTATCATACACTAGTCTTGCTCAGTGGCGTCACTAGGTGGGTGCGGGGGGTGAGGACCGCACCGGGTGACACCATCAGCGGGGGTGACACCAAAATGACTGTCTATAAGAAAAAAATTAATTTTTGTGCAGGAAGGAGGTCCATGGGGTTGACACCATGAGTTACCGCACATGACTGTCTATAAAATTTTTGAATATTTGTGCAGGAAGGTGGTCCATGGGGGTGACACCATGAGTTACCGCTCATGACTGTCTATAAAATGTTTTAATTTTTGTGCAGGAAGGAGGTCCATGGGGGTGACACCATGAGTTACCATACATGACTGTCTATAAAATTTTTGAATTTTGTGCAGGAAGGCGGTCCATGGGGGTGACACCGTGAGTTACCGCACATGACTGTCTATAAAAATTTGTAATTTTTGTGCAGGAAGGTGGTCCGGGGGGGTGACACCATGAGTTACCGCACTGGGTGACACCAACCCTAGTGACGCCACTGGTCATGCTTTTCAAAATTATTTTAAGAAACGAGGAAACTGTCGGTAGCGTTATGACATATTAAAATTTAATTTATAGGACATGAAATATCATGATTATTGTGTTTAAAAAGTACATTATATCATTTTTTAAAAATAACTTCATAAGCTACCTCTAATAAAATTATCGCGTACATTTAGTATGTGAAATTGTGCTTGTATGAAAACAAAAATTATTCGCATGAAAAAAATGTATACTACACTCCCATTTGTAGATGTGATTGTGTGTTTGTATGAAACAAATATCATACTCTACCTCCACCCATTGTATATGTGACTATGTTGGTATAAAAAAAAAAAAAATAACTTAATCCACAAAACTCCTTTCCTATGCGTCATGATATATTTGTATGAAAACAAATACAACACCTCTTTACAACCCTTTTGTATGGTTGATTGTGTTTGCATTTATGAAAATAAAATAAACCATATTAACCACACCCGGTTTCTCTTTGTATGCGAGCATGTTTATACAAATAAACCCAACCCCCAACCCCATTTGTATGGGTATATCTGTCTGATAAGACAGCAAAATAATACCCATTCCTTTGTATACGTGGTTGTATTTTAATATATGAAAATAAAAATCTCTCTCTCTCTCTCTCTCTCTCTCTCTCTCTCACACACACACACACACACACACACACACACACACACACGCGCGCGCGCGCGCGCGCATACACACTAATAACGAATCATGACAGATATAAACACTGCGTCAGATTTATACATAGTTGATATTTTTACAAGTGAGTTGCTACAATGCGGTTAACCTACCTAGCTGTCAGTCCATAAGAATATAATCTGAATTTCCAAGATACGTCCCTAATCTAAAAATACACTGTAAACATAGAATCATACCTCTGAATTTAAACTATTTTACTAAATTCAAAATAGTATGTTTGTAATGAAGTGTATTTGTGTGTCTCTCCATTCTGTTAAATTCTTATAGAAGACTATAATAATGTCATTTGTAATGCTAAATTCCCATTATAGTCTACAGTGCCCAAAACACATTCTTACATTCACATAGACCCCGTAGTAACATCATATAACCACCATAGTGTGATCATTGTATGAAATCCTTAAGTCTGGAACACTGTACTGCATGTTCTCATGAATGTTATATTGTAACACAAGTAGCTTTGACCATACTTGTATCCCATCTGAACAAATAAACGTTAGTTCTTTATACTCATATTGTTCCTTTAATGTCAACTTCATTAAATATTTATATAATGTCACTAAAAACAGTTGCCTATATCGCAAAATAACCTTGCGCCAATATTCATCCTGTGTTAAATATATTTCAAATTTTTTTCCGTTCCATCCAAATTCACAATTTAGCTGTTTCCTTAATGAGTAGTTTCTACAGCATTGGTATCTGGTATTCCATGGGCTGTTGGGGGTTGGGGAGGGTTGCTTATTTTGCTTAATACAACAGTGGTAGAATTTAGTCGTATCAATTGATAATAGTAGTACGGGCATTTCAAAACAAGAAGCACTGTCGTATCTAGAGCACATACTAAATTTTACCTCACAGCTTTAGGAAACTTTTCTTTATAAACACCGAGCCATATAAAAAAAAGATTGCACTATTTTAAATTATAAATGAGCCAGAAATTTCCGCGTACTAATAAACGAAAGGGTAATACTGGTACCGCAAAATAAATTCGACACCCCATTGTTCTAGGGATCTCTTTTCTAAACTTCCATCCATTAGAAACATCGCACTATTTTAAATGTACAAGTGGGCTGATTGATACAGAGATGATAAGTAACTGCAGATTCTACGAATACTGAACTTAACAGTGGGATTTTTTTTTTTTTTTTTTTATGTTTGTTGCATGTTTCCTTTCCAAAGAACCCATCTGTTCTTCATTTTTGCCTTCACAAAGTTGTGTTTCAGAACCTTTCTTTCTAATGTTGAGAGAACATGTAGCCCTGACCCTTTTCGCATAATTTTTCAAATAAAGTATGTTTAAACAGGGCCTTTCTTGCTTGATACATGTCAGTCAGTACCTGTGTTTATACCACCGTAACGACTGTCTTTCAGTTTATCTTTGCCTGAATTGAACACTTTAACTCTGCCGAGATAATAGTTAAAATTGGCTGAAAAGGCACGATGTTTGTTTCTTATCGGCCTTTCCAAGCAGTGAGCACTGCCTTTGGTTATGTCGTATTGAGAAATACCACATCGTCACAAACTTGCTGTACAATTTGTCATTTGGGTCATGGCCACGCGTTTTACACCAGTGCTTTGATTGTGGACTCGACTTACAGACCTATGCCTTCTTGTAGTCACTCTAAACATTGAATCCCCTCCCCCCCCCCTTCTACAAAATGACGCAGAATTTAAAGGAAAATGATGGCATGCAAGGAAAAATAATGCGATGTTACAAACTTGAATGACCGAAAAATACAACAAAAACATTTCAAGGATAGGAATCAATCTTGTTTCGAAATACGTTGCTCACAGCGCTTGAAATAATTGATTTGTGACTTTTACTTTACAGCTTGACTATCAGCTTGTAAAAGAAATGCTCGATTTTTCTTTCTTCCTTAGCAAGTAATAACTTCTAAATGAACATCACATATCAATGAGAAGAATATCAGTGTGTGGATCGATGGTAAGGAAAACGTTTATTTAGTATTTTTAAGGTTTAAAGAAAACGTGACGAGGGGAAAAAAATGTGAATTGATGTCGTTTTTTCCCTGGCACAGACATGCAACATTATATTGTAACCTTTATCTAGAATATTGTAGATTTATATTTGCTGTTTTTATGCAACACTAACATTTTTACATCATTATCTTAATCAGCTTGGCATTTCTTCCCGACATGTAAGCTCAAAAACGGATCTGACTCTGCATATCAAGCAGTGTGAGCATTTTATATTTTACTTATGTGAAAACAATTTCTGAAGCACTGCACTGCATGTTCACGTAAATGTTATTTTGTAATAACTAGGTTTGACCATACTTGTATCCCATCTGAACAAATAAACGCTATCTTTTTGTATTGAGATTGTTCCTTTAATGTTAACTTTGTTAAATATATCTATGATTTCTCCAAAAACAATTGCCTGTATCACAATATTACTAAGCGCCAATATTTATCCTGTGTAACATATTTCAAATTATCTACCTCTCCAACGTCAAGCAGTGTGAGCATTTTAAATTTTACTTATGTGAAACAATATTTTTTTAATTACATATGTGACTTTATTTTACGTCTGTTAGAAAATATATAAGAAAAAAATATTTCACTTACTAGGAAAATAATTTTACATATGTGACTGTTGTTGGAACACAGTCACAAAATGTGGCAAAGATCCGCTACGCTCTCTCTTTTCCCCCATGGCTACCAGTAATAAAATGTTCTCGTTTCTCATCAACGTGCATAAACCAGCTTAACCAGTCAGTGCGAACGCGTGTAAAATGTTATTGTAATATTGACTTAACATAACCTTTCATGATCTTTGACTGAGCCAATCAATTATCTTCTCTCAGACACAGTCGCTTATTGATCGATGAAAAGGGCACTTTCACTGAGATCATCACATTGTGTTATTGCTGACGTATTTTTGTTTATGCATATTCATAAAAAGAGGAAATCCTTTCGCATCCAGCCCGGGTAAGAAAAGGAGCGTGGCTGATTGTTGCCGGTAGCTTCCGACGATGGAATTAGAATTAAACAGATATATACATCTCCTTCACCAGATGTTTCTGTCTTGCCATTGGTGCTAACTGGCACATGCCATTACCTTTCAGTACCCGAACAGTAGACAACGCTCTCTTTTATGTATTAAAAATATAATTCAAGTATTTTTATATTTGTAAAATACGTGTCGTTTTCTATACGATTTATTTTTGAGTGTGTGCTAGTTACAACGAACAAATGCAACGAAAGTTAAACCTTTAAATTTATCGAAAATTGTGTTCATCAGCAGGCAGCAGCGCTCACAGAATTATTTTGAGGGGTGCGGGTGGTGACAAACATGTACTGGTTAGTTATTAAGTTTTACGAATGTAGGCCAGATTATGTTAAAAGGTGATATGGGGTGGGGGGAGGGGAGGGGGCTTGCCCCAATATGCACTTGCTCATGTTCATCAGTTATGGGCTAAGATCTAGGACTAAAATTCCAATGCGATTTGTATCCAAGTCCTTCTTAACCATTATGTCTAATTCCTTATTACCTGTGGAAGTAGTTTCCGAAGTTGAAATTTGGTGATAGAGTGGATTTTATTTGTTTGTTGTTGATGTTTTCTGTCTTCAGTTTTATTCCCCAAATTTTAATTACTTTAAATCGCATTAATTAATGTTACATTTTTCAGAGACCGCTCTGGTGGCCTAGTGGTTAGAGTGTCCGCCTTGGATGCGGGAGGTCGTGGGTTCGATCCTCGGCCAAGTCATACCAAAGACTTACAAAAATGGTACTAACAGCTGCCTCGCTTGGCACTCAGCGTTAAGAGAGGTTAGTGTTAGGACTGGTCGACCTGGTGTCAGGATAATGTGACTGGGTGGGACATCATGCTACATGTCTGCGGCATGATGCCCCAGTGGTAGACATCACTATAAACTGCCACAAATTGCAGACATCGTAGCAATATGACTTAAAAACTGTTAAAGCTACGTTAAAAATCCAACACACACACACACACACACACACACACACACAAAATTTTTCCATACATATTGGCATGTATTTAACAATCTGTGCTTAAAGTCATTTATTTTTCATATGTAGCCTATCATGCGCTGAGAAATGCGGCAAACAACAACAAAAAAATATATCAGGTTAAATTCACAATTGTAAAAAAAAGGGCATCATTTTTTAAAATATGTAAGTCTTTTTTATGTGCGATCTTTTTCTGTACATACGTTACTTTTAAAATGTATGTGACATTGAATTATTGCTAAAACCCACTGTAATCTGATACTACAATCATATCAGTTGCAAGGGTCTTGTATGAAGATTGCAAGGTGTATGACCGATTATTTAGTTGGTTACCGACATCACTGGGTGCAGTTTGCTGAACTGTACAATACTGCTCAACATTAAGTTATGGTCATTATAGGCTTCGCAAAAAAACAAAACAAAAATTAAAACTTTTTCTACATGTTACTGGTCGTATGATGCTAAACACTTGCATGATACAAGCCTCAAACCATAATTTTTAGGGTTTTTCAAATTGTACCTTTACAACATTATAAGCGTGTGTACATATCTAATCATATATTGTCATATATTAATTTTAGGCGAGGGGTAAACATTGTGTATGTAAGCAACCGCTTGACAGTGATTAATACTATTTTGAGCAGTATAGATCTAGGACTTTTGTCCGCTTATAACTGGTATATGCAGGACACGTCTGGTGCTCCGGGCTACTTACCGGGATTTTTCACCTCGTATCAACTCACTTGACGAAGAAATAATTGTGACACGAGGTATGTATTCAATCAAAAATTGGTTTAAATAATTATTTTTAATAATATCAGAACTTGTGTAATTTTTTTTTTACATTTCTGCTAATCTGTGCTAATGTTGATTTTTTCTTATTTATATTCGGATGAAAATTTTTTTGGTAGTTTTCATGAATAGGTTGTATATTGATTTTGTTTAAGTAGTTTAAAAAGGGGGTCGTAACGTAAAGAAAAGCCATGCAAAAACTACGCAATTCTTTTTTTCTTACTACCATTGAAAGAGGATAAACTAATATATAAGTTACATATAACTGCAAACTGTTAACATCCTGTTCTAAATCTTGACGTAGTCATAGTTGATGACTCGGACGTCGACAACGGAAACTACAGTGTATGCCCATAAATCAGCTCACGCTCTTTTGCAATTGATATGTTTCATCAATGGAAACAAAGCTGACTATGTTTTGAACATCTCATGATTATGTATAAAATCAAACCAAAAGGTAGCTTTTAAGTTACATGCAAACTATTTGCCTATTTTGTTCAAGAATATCATTACATATACACACTATTTTTGTCTTCGCTTTCTTTGTATTTCTGGTTGTTTTACAAATGTGATCATTGTATACAGGTGGTTGCTCTAGCAGGTTTGTTGGTTTATGATATGCTTATACTGTGAAATTAATGGCGCAAAACATTTACATGTATACAATATTGTTTGGGGCGGGCAGTTGTGTCCTGTTTAAACATGTTCATTTCTTTATTGCGATGTTTGCACTGTAATTATATTACGTTTCTGTAAGAGCATAGTGAACATTGAATCAATGTATGAATATAAAGTCCTGTATATTGTATGTGTTATTACATTATTAGTTTGTTTTCTCTGGTTTCAGTAAATAAATAAAGTAATAAGAACGACAGAAACTTAGATAATCAAGTATTCGTTGGCAAGCTCAGTTGATAACGTAATTTAAAATGTCCTTGTAGACTTGTAATTTTATTTTTATTTTTTATTTACAGTGTACGAAACATCCATATCTTCGTGGGTACTGTCCCAGAAAATCGCATACTCAAAGAAAGTTAATACCACAAGATATCGTGAAAAGATAATATTTGAATAATCTTAAGAAAATTTAAGTATAGTTTGTATCCATCACTGCAAATGCAGAGTCACATAGATCCATCAGTCGGTTTTGTGCAACTTGGTAAATTGATTGTGCAGCTAGTCACTAAGTTTGTGACGGAATGTTTTCATGTTTACAACGCATTTTGGCAATTACATGAGGTTTTTGAATATTTTGGCAAAGTGCGACTAATTGTTTTTCTGTCCCAAGTTAAGATACATGATCAGTACTGGAATTAGTAGTAACCTAAATAGAGAAACGCAGAATTTTTTTTTTTTAATATGGTTTTAAACTTGAATGTATCAAAATATTTTAGTATTTTATCCCTTTCTTTGGATAGCGTGTCACCCACGGGACGAAAAGGTTGATTTAGAATCCTGACAGCGGAAAACCACGATTTTACTCTGCTTGCCTCCCTGGATACGATATAGTCTTCGTATCTTGACCTGCTGTAAAACACACACAAGCACACACATTTAGTCTTCAGCATTAAAGTAACAGAAACTTTCAGTTGCCATGCCTCATTTCTGCATGAAGGTAAAAGTTGTTCAGATATGATGTAGAAAAACACTCTATTTGAAAATGTATGATACAAGTAATTTCAGTTTGCTTACGGCTGATCTGAACAAACTCTAGCTGGGATTTTAGAAGAGAAATTTCAGTCTGAATGTAAAACAAACTCCCAAAACGATTATTGGATAATATTGTCTTCTATGCATTCCCCATCTACGTTATGCGTCATTTTTTCAGTCCTAAATTTCAAGACTTTTCTATCAAATCTTGAACAAATCGCACCATCTCGGAGAAAATTGAGTGGAGTGGGAAATTTTCAACGAATGTACAATCTGAAATTCAGTTTTGAATTGTGTTTGTCATTTTGACTGGCTCATGAGCCTACAGATCTATATGTTGAGCACAATTGATGGCTCTATGTCATCGCAAATTTCGACGCTTTTAATGTGTTACCTCGTTTGAACGGTTTCATGGTGGGGAAAGAAATATACTGTTTTGAGGAAGCGAAAAGATCAGGCTATATATCCTTCCAAAGATCCACGTGGTTAGATAATTAAACGTTCAGATATGATGTGCAACGCAGTTTCACACTGAGCTTGGCCTCTGATGCCATTGATTCATTCATTCTGCTGATCTGAACAAGCCAAGCAATGTTCTGATTTTGGTCTGAAAAAAGGGTCGATGGTGTGAGCTCCCAGGTCAAAATTAACAAGCAGTTTTATGCACTATTTTTGCAATTCCCTTAATTCTTCGAGTTCTCTTTGAAACCGTATAGTAATGAGTCGCAGTAACTCAGTTGGAAAAGCGTCCGTCTCGTAATCCAAGGGTCGCGGGTTTGATATCCGCCCAGGCCAAGCACGGGTTGGATGCCTATGTGACATTTGGAAAGGCAGTTAGCTCCCATTTCCTGGTATAATAGCCAGTAATATGTAAAAAGTGCTACTGAAACCAATAAACAAACAATAAGGATCAAACGAACACAGCAGCAAGTGTGAATTGTAATTAATTCAAACTTTTGCAAGTACTTAAATATCATTACAGTCATTGCTGATAGGTATAATATTCAATGAACTGTCACAAGAACAATCGGCTTCTTTATTTCTTTGTTTTTCCAAAAATTCATCTAAAACTTTACAAAGTTTAAAACATTCACTATGATCAAATTGACCTCTTAAATGTAGCTGTAAGGCTGAGGTTATTCACAGGCAACACGAGTGACCAGTGGTTTGAATACATGCTTAGTATGGTGCAAAGATATTTGTGCATGTGCTGTCCTGTATGTGTGTGGTGAGGGGTGGGGGAGTGTGGGTTGATTCGAAAACATCTTTGAAAAAGTTTGGACTTTGTCATTTGCTGTAAACACTTAAAATAGGCACGTGTTCAGAAATGATGTGAAAAGAAACAAACTGAAACTATAGTGTAGTCATATAACTAAAGTTTTGGACTACTGATCTGAACACGTTAAGCTAGGCCTTTCAACCTGACATGATGGTTTGTAGTGTTGGAACTCGACAAAACTTTCAGTCTTTTCATTTAACATATATGACTTGGGTTCAGTTAATAAATAATCGCCAACTTGTTGTGAAAGATTCTAGTCGTGAACAGTGGGAATGGCACGAAACTGGGTTTCTACCAAAATCCATCATATAAATCGTTCTCATTTAATAGCCAATTGAATCGCACTAGTATTTTTCGTTTTTATAGTGCTGTTTTGCAGTGGTTAATTTCTTTTTTTTAAAAAAATCACATCTTCATTTTACCAGTTGATTATAAATATAATGTCTTAGTTCATCAAATATACCCTATAAAATTTACTGCTGCTTTAACCGAGTATCTTTGTTTAAAGAATGGCCAGCATTTGTCGAGATCTTTGGGCTCGCGTTCAGTGGGGACAAGCTATTGTGTAAGAACTATCCACTCAGTCGGCTTCCGCATCGAGCGGATAATATGTACAGCTGCAATCTTTCTTCCCAGGTTTGGGTAGAAGTAACGGGACTAATAATTTTACATTCTTGGTTCAGTTGTTTGCGTCTTGCTCATGACCGTGTAGGTTGTTTTTTTTTTTAACCCAGTATTTTCATGCTGTTATTCCTGGGATCAAAAAACGAGGGGAGGGGATATTAGATGTAAATTGCCAATTCTATGGCGTTGTTGTGGGAGTCTTTTGTGTGTGTGTGTGTGTGTGTGTGTGTGTGTTTTCCTCCACGTTTTGAGGCTACTTCATGGTGTTTGTCGTGTGTTGGGGTTTTTTGTTGAGGCTATACAATGTTTGTATTTTTTTGTGGGGTGGGAGTGTTTTAATTTTGTATTTTTTAATACTATACTGACTTTAAAATATATTTATAGCGTTTAGAACCTCAGGGTTGAATGTGCTTTTAAGACATGCGCTTTTTGTTGTTTTTAAACATTAGCTAAATAAATGTTCAAATATCTACAATGTATTTATTACTTAGTAAATATTGTACAATGTTTAAATATTATGCCATTAATAGGGCATCTCACGTGTTTAGTCACTTAATCACTATACGAAACATTTCCGTCTAACAATAAATATTGTAACGTAGCAGTCTGGGTATATGAGGCTACTTACTAACAAGACTAATTAGTCCAGTGTTATGTATACCTGACTGTGAAACAGATTAACGGGGTTCGATTCCCGACAGCAACACTTAGAATTCCTCTCCCCTCAATAGCTTAATGGAATGCTGCCGTTTTCACAGAAATTATACTGTTTCCGACTTAGTGAAATGTATTTTCATAAGCATCTCACTATACCAAGAGACAATAATCAGAACGCGGCTAATCAGTCCATTTGTAATATCCAATACAATAATAAACTATAATTTAAAAGAAATTGATAGTTTACACATCGTGAACAGGGAAGTGTATACGTGGGTAAAAATTGCTGCTTTTTTACCCCTAATACTCGTGCATGACGTTTATCACAGAAGCAACGTTGTATTTTGTCTTCGCGGGGGTTGGGGGGTTGTACTGTACAAGTACTGCACTCATCTTCATAAAGTGGTCACTGTGTCCCATATTAAACGCCTTGAATACTGGTTAAATTTTAAGTTTTAAGTTTATTTCTCGAGAAATATTGATACTAAAATCATTAAACTAGATGACTGTATGCGTCTCTATTATTGCCACATCCAAAGATATGACGTAATTTCAAATTTTATGACGTAATTTCAAATTTTATGGCCAAGATTAAATTTTTGCATTTGGTCCGTGACCACGTGTTTTGCATGCTATTTTTATGCTACCCTAGCTAGAATCACATTTATTAAAGGCAGAATTTTACAGGCGGGGCGGGGGAGAAGATAATATGTTGGATAATAACGGTTTCAGTGCGTACCCAGAAGTATTTACTGTTTAATATTGCGCGCTATATTATTTCGGAAAGGTAGATGTCAGGGACCAGTGTATGTGTGATTTAAATTTTTAACGTAGCTTTAACAATTTTTCAGTCATATCGCTACGATGTCTGCAGTGTGACAGTTTATAGTGATGTCTAGCACTGGGGCATCATGCCGCAGACATGTGGCATGATGCCCCACCCATTCACATTATCCTGATACCAGGCCGACCAGTCCTAACACTAACCTCTTAATGCTGAGCGCCAAGCGAGGCAGCTGTTAGTACCATTTTTTTAAATCTTTGGTATGACTCGGCCGGGTTTCGAACCCACGACTTTCCGCATCCGAGGCGGACGCTCTAACCACTAGGCCACCGGAGCAGTTTTGTCAGGGACCAACAATTTAATGAAAATAATATTCTTGCTATGATTTATAGAATAAAACAAATACTTAATTAGTTCCATTATATTAGTTGAATAAATAAACTATCTTCAGGTAAAAGATAGAAATTATAATGGTTTCGAAAGACCCTCCCCTCCTCAAAAATTGAAAGGTCAGTCTCTAAAACAATACGTGTACACAAAAACTGATAATTACGCACTCCCTGTGTTAGTCTTTACCATCAGTGACTTAACCTAGAGGCTTAAATTTGGTACGGAAGTGTTATTTTTGTGGTTTGTAGTTTTGTGGGTTCACGGTATTTTCAGCAAATGATAGACTATACATGGCGACCAGTATATCTGGTGGAGGAATAACTTCGAATATCTTGCGAAGAACCACCGACTGACTGTAAGCTATTGACAAACTTTCTCACGACGTTGGCCGAACCGACACTCGAACCCATGCAGATAGAGGTAGGATCTCAGTGATCTGTAAAAGCTAGCGCCTTAGACCACTCGGCCATCCGGGGCCCATTTCAGTTGTTACGAGTAAACTAGAAATATTACAAACAACCATTGCATAGCGTATTATTGATAACTAATTCGAAATGCAAAGTTTTAAGTGGCAAAATGAGTAAAAGCTGTTCAGATATGATGCAAAAACATTCTGATGTTACCATGATACTTTAAAGTTCTTTCCTGATCTGAACAAATCGAACCAGATTCTTGCGGGTCAAAGTTCATTTCTACTAAAAAAAGACATAGGCTGTAACATCCAAAGTTGTCCTCGACCATTTGGTGCGTAATGCTTTTACTATCCCAGATTTATAAATTGATCCTACCGTCATGTTTTACATTCGCTCCAATCTGTGATAAATGCAGCCCCCACCCCTTTCTAATTTATACAAGTATACATTTTTACTTTAATTGTTTATTTATCACATCGCAGTTGAGGCAGCTTCAGCTACTTTAGGTCAAGTCGATGCGTTATACTTTGTGTTTCTGTTTTTGGAGATTTTCTTTGGGAGGGATGAACAACTTTTTTTTCTCAAAAGAATTCATCGCTTTGACATTTTATCGCTTTCATAATATTTACACAGAACATAGTGTTTTCACTTTCGTGTTCTGACGATTAATATTGAAACTCATTCTGCACTAAAGGCATGGTTTGGTGTTCTACGGCACTGCAAGACAAGTAGGTTCGTGTCTAGAGTATTGATGTATAGTGCCTTGTTCCAGCAAAGACCATGTATCTGAATAAATAGTAGGATTTGAACCCGTACCCTTTCAGTCGCGAGTCCTGCGCGCTCACCACTGAACCACCGTGGCTCCTCACTACGTTAGCCGCATCTGACGACATGCATGACAGCGCATCTGGCCAACCCTACAATCTGCACAAATTAAAATTTCGAAGGGTGTGTGTGTATGTGTGTGTGTTTGTGTATGTGTGATTTGGATTTTTAACGTATCCTTAACAATTTTTCAGTCATGTCGCTACGATGTCTGCAGTGTGACAGTTTATAGTGATGTCTAGCACTGGGGCATCATGCCGCAGACATGTTGCATCATGTCCCACCCAGTCACATTATCCTGACACCAGGCCGACCAGTCCTAACACTAACCTCTTAATGCTGAGCGCCAAGCGAGGCAGCT